>JAREIK010000306.1:793745-942942 GCA_029783825.1 Sapria himalayana | reverse complement strand
GGATAGATAGATAGTATACTTATAGAAAGATAGATACATCGTCATATTGGTTGATTTATAGACTGATAATATATAGATAAGATAGATATAAAAATAAAGATAGATTGATATAAAGATTGATTGCTTATTACATGACACATAGATTTATGATAGATTTTATATAAACATTGATAAATAGATTGTTTGATTGAATGAATAAATGATTGATAGATAGACAGATAGATAGACATAGATTGATAGATATTTATTGATTGAATGGTTGATGAGAAATTGATAGATAGATAGACAGATTGATTGATAGATTGATAGATAGATTGATAAACAATTGATATACAAATTGATATCAAATTGATATACATGATAGATAGATATATATATATATATACACACACACACACATGGATAGATAGGTAGATAGTTTATATATAGATAGATAGATAGACACATAGATAGATAGGTAGATAGTTAGATAGATTGATAGATAGATAGACATATAAATTAATAGAAAGATAGACATATTATTAGATAGATAAATAAATAAATTGATAGACAGATATATAAATAGATTATAGACAATTATATAGATAGATAAATAGTTAGATAGAAAGATAGATATATAGATAGATAGATATATAGACAGACATATAATAGAAGATAGCTTGATAGATAGATAGATTGATTGATATACATATAGATAAGATATAGATATACATAGAGATACAAATAGATTGATTGATTGATTGACACAGATAGACAGATAGATACATATATAAATAGATAGATAGACAGATAGATTAATAGATAGATATATAGATAAATAGATAGATAGATATATAGAGAGTCAGATAGATTGATAGACATATTTCTAGATAGTTAGATAGATAAATAGATTGATAGATAGATAGAGAGATAAATATATATATATATAGAAAAATAGATAGATAGATTCATAGTATAATAGATTTATAGATTGAAAAAAAATAATGATAGTCAGATAGATAATTAGATAGTTTGCTATATAGATAGATAGTTAGAAAGATATATAGAATGATAGACATGTTGATAGAAAGATTCATAGACATATTGATAGATTGATTAGTAGTCAGATTGATAGACAAAATGAGAGATAGATTGATAGATGACTGATCAACAGATAGATATAGATTGATAGATAGATTTAAAGATAAATTAATAGATTGATTGACAGACAGATTGATAAATATTAAGATAAATATATAGATAGATAGATAGATAGTTAGTTAGTTAGATATATACACAAATAAATAGATTGATAGATAGACAAATATATATACATATAGATAGATAGATTATTAGATAGACAGACAGATTGATAGATAGTTAGAAAGATAGATTGATAGATTGTTATATAAATAGATAGATTGATAGAAAATCAGATAAATAAAAAGATATATTTATAGATAGATAGACAGAAAGATAGATTGAAAGATAATAGATTCACAGATAGATAGGTAGATAGATGGATAGATAGGAATACAAATAGATAGACAGAAAGATTGATAGAATGATAAATAAATAAACATATAGATAGAAACATAGTAAAAGAGATATATAAATAGAAAGACAGAAATATAAATTGATAGATAAATAAATTTTTAAATTGATAGACAAATAGATAGACAAATAGATAGATAAATAGATAGATACATAAATATATATATATATATATATATATATATATATATAAACAAATAGATATATTAATAAGTAGTCAGATAGAAATATAGTTAAATAGATTGAGAGATAGACAGATAGATTGATAGATATATAGATAGAAAGATAGAAATATAGATAGATACATAGATATACAGATAGATTAATTAATTGATTGACAGATTAATAGATAGATTGATAGATAGATTGATAGACATATAGATAGATAGATAGACATAATGATAGATTAATTGATTGACAGATCCATAGATAGATTTATACACATATTGATAGAAAGATTGCTAGACTAATTGATAGACTAATTGATATATAGATTGATAGACAAATTTAAAGACATTTAAATTACAGATTGTTAGACAAATTGATAGACAAATAGATAGAGAGATATATATATATAGATAGAAATACAGATTAATACATATTTAGATATATAGATATATAGATATATAGATAGATAGATAGATAGATAAATACACTGATAGTTAGATAGATCGATAGATAGATAGATAAATAGATATACATATATATAGATAGATAGATAGACATATAGCTAGATAAATAGATAGATAGATAGATAGACTTATCACATAGAAAGATATAAAGAAAATAGATAGATAGATAGATAAAAAGATATATAGATAGACCGACTTATAGATAGATAGATAGATATACAGAAAAATAGTAGATAGAAACATAGATAGATAGACATATCTATAGACAAAATGATATTACAGATAGATAGATAGATAGATAAATATAAATATATTGATTTACGCATTAATTGACAAATATAAAGATAAATAGATAGAAAGATAGATTGTTAGCTAGATATATATGTAAATAAATAGATCGATAGATAAATTAATAGATATACATATTGATAGACAAATTATTATATAGATAGACAGAAAGATAGATAGATTGATTGATAATTTAATAGATAATTAGAGATAAATAAATATATATATATATATATAGACAGAAAGATAAAAGATATACAGATAGATCGAAAAATAGATAGATAGATAAATATGTATAAAAATAGATAGATAGATAAATATGTATACAAATAGATAGATAGATTGATTGATTGATAGATAGATAAATAAATAAACATATAGATAGACACAGTTAAATAGATCAAAAGATAGACAAAAAGATAAATAGATAGATATATAAATTTTTAAATTGATAGACAAATATATAGATAAATAGATAGATACATAGATACATAGACAGATATATACATAAATAGATAAACAAATAGCTAAATTAATAAGTATTCAAATAGATATATAGTTTGAGATATAGACATATAGATATATAGAAACACATAAATATAGATAGATAGATAGATATAAATACAAATAGATAGATGGATTGGCAGATAGATTGATAGATAGATTAATAGATAGATTGATAGATAGACATAATGATAGATTAATTGATTGACAGATTGATAGATAGATTTATAGACATAATGATAGATAGATTGATATATTGATTGATAGACAAATTCATAGGCATTTAAATGACAAATTGATAGACAAATTGATTGACAAATAAATAGAGAGATATATAGACAGATAGAAATACAGATTAATAAATATTTAGATATATAGATACATAGATAGATAGACAGATAAATAAACTGATAGATATATAGATTGATATATAGACAAATAGACAGATAGGTATATAGATAGATAGAAAGACATACAGCTAGTTGATAAATATATAGACATATAGATAGACAAATAGAAAGAAAATAAAAAAACAAATAGAAAGACAGATAGATAGATAGATATTTAGATATACAAATAAACAGTAGATAGATACACAGATAGATAGACATATCAATAGACAAATAGATATATAGATAGATAGATAGACTTGACAGATAGACAAATGGACAGATAGATAGATAGATAGATATATATATATATAAATAAAGAGAGAGAAAGATTAATAAATATACAGATAGATTATTAGATAGATTTACAGATAAATAGACAAATAGATAGATAATGAGATAGATAGATACACACACACACACGTATATACATACATATAGATAGATAGATATACATATATATTGATAGATACATAAATATACAAAAAGATAGATAGATAGTCACATAGATAGAGAGATAGATAGACATATATATATATAGCTAGTTTGATAGATAGACAGATCGACAGAAAGAGAGAGAGAGAGAGAGAGAGAGAGAGAGAAATATATATATATATATATATATATATATATATATATATATATATATATATATATATATATATAAAGATAGCTAGTCATGAAAGATTTACGGATAGATAGACATACAGCCAAAAAATAGACGATCAAATTAGTAAATAGAAAGATAGATAGACAGACTAATAAATAGATAGATAGTCAGTCAGTCACTTAGTTTGCTAAGCAGGTAGATAGTTAGGTAGGCAGACAGAGAGACAAATAGAGAGACAGATAAACAAATAAATAGACAAACTTACAGACATACAACAAATAGATAGATAGATAGACAGTTAGATAAATAAATAGATAGATAGATAGATAGAAATAAAGATGGATACACAGATTTATAATCAGATTAATAGATAGATTATTAGACAAATAGATAGACAGATAGATAGATAGATATATATATATATATATACAGATAGACATATAGATATACATAAAGATAGACAGAAAGATATACACAAAGATAGATAGATAAATAAATAGATCGATAGATAGATAGATAGACAGATTGATAAATTAATAGATATATAGACAAATAAGTATATAGATAGATAGACATAAAGTTAGATAGATAAACAGATAAATAGTCACATTAATAGATAGATACATAGATAGATAGATATATATATACAAATAGATAGATAGATAGATAGAAAGAATGATCGGTATATACATAAATAGATATATCGATACATACATTCTTAGATAGATATATATATATATATATATATATCGACATATAGATAAACATAAAGATAGAAAGTAGGATAAATCGATTGATAAACAGATAGACTGATAGACAGACTGACTGATAGATAGATATATAGATAGATAGGTTGGTAGGTAGATAGAAAGATAAAAATATAGAAAGAAAGAAAGATAGATAGATAGATAGATAGATAGACATAAAGATATACAGAAAGATTAACAAAAATATAGAGAGACAAACATATAGATTGATAGATCGATATATAGATATGTAGATAGATAAATAGATAGATATTCATATATATATATATTTTTTGATAGATAGATAGATAGATAATTACACAAATAGACTAATATTAGACAAACAATGAGATAGACAGTAAAATTGGCAGAAAGATATAAAGACATAAAGATAAATGGAGAGTTAGATAAAAAAATAGGCAGATTAATAGACACATTTATAAACACATTGATAGACATATCGATAGATAGATAGAATGATAGATAGATAGACATATTTATAGACATATTGAAAAACAAATTCATAGATAGATTGATAGACAGATTAAAAGAAAGGTAGATTGACAGAATGATAGTCAGACAAATAGATAGATAAATACACATATAGATTGACGATAGATAGACAGATATATTGACAGATTATTAGACAAATATATAGATAGATAGATATAGCAAAAGATAGTTAAATAGATAGTCTTAGAGATAGAAAGATAGATTGAATGATAGATAAATAGATAGATATGTGGATATACAAAAAGATAGACATGTAGATAGAAAGAATGATAGACATTTTAATAGATAGAAAAATAGACATACAGACAAACAAATAGATAGTTAGATAGATATACAGATAGATAGACATAAAGATATATAGATTGTTAGACAAAGAGATTGATTGATTGATAGTTAAATGATAAATAGATTGGTAAACAGATAGATTGACTGATAGAAAGACAGACAGATAGATATACAAAAGATAGATATATAAATAGACAGAAAGATAGACATTTTGATAGATATAAAAATAAATAAATAGACAGATAAATAGATAGATAGATATACAGATAGATAGACTTATAGATAGAAAAATTGTTAGACAAATAGATAGATTGATTGATATATAGAATGATAGATAGATAGATATATAGATAGATAGACAGAAAGATGGATAGATAGCTAGAAAAACATATATATATGCAGATAGATAGATAGATAGAAACATAAATAAATAGATAGATAGACAAATTATAGGCATATTTATAGATAGATAGATAAATAGATAGTTAGATAGATTGATAAATAGATAATAAATAGATAGTCATATAAATATAAAAAGATAGACAAATAGATAGACGGAAAGATAGAAAAATAGATAGATAGGTAGATATATAGATAGATAGATCGATATATAGATAGATATATAGACAAATAGATATACAAATTGACAGACAAATAGATATATTGATATACAGATAGATAAACAAGCAAATAGATACATAGATAGATAGACATATAGTAAACAGATGGATGGATAGATAGATATATTGACGAATAGATTGACAAATATATTCATATATATATAGACAGATAGATAGACATATAAATAGATTTAAAGATAGGCAGATAGATACACAGATAGATACTACTAGAAATTGTCTGTTTACCTATGAAAATTTAGTTAGGCAAATAATCCTTAGCTAATTTGGGAAGAATTATCTAAGTAATAGCAAGAGATGTTTGATTTTACTTTGAATGAAAAGTTTGCGATAGATTTGTGATGGATTTTAAATGAGAATTTTCTTTTTAAAAATATCTCTAGCTAGTATGTCATAGATTTTGGCACAAAGAAAGGTGCTAAATTTAGCAACATCTTTAGAGCTGAATCTTCCCTAGTTAATTAGATCAAGATAAAATCCCTCACTAAATCATCATCTTGAAAATTTTTTTTACAATTATATATTTATATCAAGTGATTAGTCCTTAAATAATAATTTTCACAAAATATTACATTTAGCTTTGGAATTTTTGCTAGCTATTTATAGATAGAAAAATAAATAAATAGATAGATAGACAAATTATAGACATATTTATAGATTGTTAGACAAATAGATAAACAGATTGATTGATAAATAGATAATAAATAGATAGTCAGATAGATATTTACAAAGATAGATAGATAGATAGATGGAAAGATAGACAAATATATAGACAGACAGATAGATAGATAGATAGATAGAACAATAGGTAGATAGATAGATATACAAATAGACAAATAGATATACAAACAGACAGACAAATAGATAGATAGATAGACAGATAGATAGATAAATAGGTAGATAGATAGATAGATAGATAGATAGACATATAGATAAACAAATAGATAGATTATTAATTGATATATTGATAGATATATAGACAATTATATTCGTAGATATATCGATAGAAATATTGACATATAGATAGATTGAAAGATAGACAGATAGATACATAGTTAGATACTAAAATAAATTGTGTTTAGCTATGGAAATTTACCTAGGGAAATAATCCCTATCTAATTTGTGAGAAATTAATTAGGGAATAGCAAGACATGTTTAATTTTACTTTGAATGACAAATTTGTGATGGATTATAAATTGAAAATTTCTATTTAAAAATGTCCCTAGCTAATATTGTCATAGATTTTGGCACAATGAATGGTGCTGGGTTTAGCAATATCTTTAGAGATGAATCTTTCTTAACTAATTAGATCAAGATAAAATCTCTCACTAAATCTTTATCTTGAAAATTCTTTTTACAATTATGTATTTATAGCAAGCGACTATATATTTATAGACATATAGATAAACAAATAGATAGATAAATAGATAGACATATAGATAAATAAATATATATATATATATATATATATATATATATATATATATATATATATATATAGTTATATTGATAGATAGATAGACAAATATATTCATAGATATATAGATAGATAGATAGACATATAGATAGATTGAAAGATAGACAGATAGATACTACAAGAAATTATCTGTTTAGCTACAAAAATTTAGCTAGAGAAATAAACCTTAGCTAATTTGTGAGGGATTAGCTAGGGAATAGTAAGAGATGTTTGATTTTACTTTGAATGAAAAATTTGTGATGAATTTGTGATAGATTATAAATGGAAATTTTCTATTTATAAATATCCCTATCTAATATTATCATATATTTTGGTACAAAGAATGGTGATAAATTTAGCAATATCTTTACAGATGAATCTTCCCTAGATAATTAGATCAAAATAAAATTCCTCGCTAAATCATTATCTTGAAAATTCTTTTTACAAATATATATTTATAGATAGTGATTAGTCCTTAAATAATAAATTTCACACATTTAGCTTTGGAATTTTTTCTAGCTATTTACTTCAAGATTATTTCCATTGTTAATCTATAATGAATTATATATATTATTTGTTTTAATATGTGATATATTTTTGTATATTAAAGGTTCATCATGGTATATGGATTATGGATCCTTGATAGATGCCTTCTCCTCATATAATTATAAAAATAAGATATTATAAATAAATAATTACAAAAATATAAAAATACGAATAAAAATTTATATTAATAAAGCCTAAATTAACTATTTGTTGGATTATAAAATTTTAAAAATATTTAAAAAATAATATTTGATTTAATTAATAAAGATTTTTAAATATATGTTTTAATAAAAACATAAAATAATTAATTCTTTTATTATAAACTATTTAAAAAATTTTTGAATTAATAAATGAACATACATAATTATTTGTATTAATAAAAAACTACAATTATAATTTGTATGATTATAAAAAAAATATTTACAAAAAAATTGAAATAATGAATAAACATGTCATTATTTATATTAATAAAACTTAAAAAAATATTTTTATGATTATAGGAATCTTTTAAAAAAATATTTACAAAAATATATGAATTATTAAAAGAACACTTCAAGTGTTTTTAAATATTATCTTTATGTGCTTATTAAAAGAACACTTAAAGTATTTTTTTAGAGATTCAAAAATTTTCTAAAAAAATTACTAATGATATTTTTTTGTCCTAAAAATACGTAAAATAATTTTTTGTCTTATTAACACAATTAAAGAGTGCTACCAAACTAACACTAAGTTGATTTGAATTCAAGTTTTATTTTTACCCCTACTTAAATTTATAACAAGTAAACCATGGTGTAATATTTTTAATATTAACTTTTTTATATTTCATTCTTAATAAATAATAAATAAATCTTTTTATTATCTTCTCATTTTAAGTTAATTTAGGATTTTTATAAATTTTAAAATATATCAAATAATATGAAATTTTATGCCTATAAATTTATTTCATATTATATTCATAAAAATATATGAATTCATTAAAATTTATAATCATTATATATATATTATTTATTTATTTTATGGTTATAAATAAAATCCTAAAAGTCACTTATGTTCACTATTCATCACTATTCCTTTCGAGAGAGGAACTATGATGAACACAGTTTGATTCCATGCTTCTGTAATCTTCAACAACATTCCCTATCTGTATGTATTAATCCATGATTCCATGCTTGACTATCATAATTTGATATATGATTTGCTACAGCTTTTCAACCTGATAAAAGAAATCCCAGGATTCTAATTACTAACATCATTTAGGATCGCACTTGTATCACTATCTGATGACCCACTCTTCAACTCCTTTCCATATAGTTCTGAAAAAAGACCCTCCCCCTTGTTG
The DNA here is from genome assembly GCA_029783825.1 of Sapria himalayana. Taxonomy (NCBI): domain Eukaryota; kingdom Viridiplantae; phylum Streptophyta; class Magnoliopsida; order Malpighiales; family Rafflesiaceae; genus Sapria; species Sapria himalayana. Next base: position 933,463 of record JAREIK010000306.1, on the reverse strand, counting down.
AACAAGCTATTACTCTCCATGTTTTTAGTGTTGACCTATGCCTTCAGTTCCGTAATCTATTTTATCAAGGCTTCATGATAATGATCACGGACTTCATAATTGAGCTCAAGTGAGTCATAATTTGCTTTCAAGAGGCCATAATCTTTTCTAATTGCTTGGTTTTCCACCTAGCATGGTAGTTTTGGAACCAAACAGCTATTTGTCTTGGATGCAAGCCAAGTTCATGAGCCAGTTTGTTTTTCCTCTCTAGTTCAAGCTTGTTCTCCACTTCAAAGTTCTTATCCAACGCTTTCACTTGATCTATTGTTAAACATCTCTTATTTTCTCCACTCCAATTTCTTAATACTTCTAAACATCCTTCTTCATCAAATCCATCAAGAAAAATTGGTATTCTCTTCTATAAACATGATTGTTGATGTTGTTGCTTTTTTAACTAGAAACATTTTCCTCTACTATAGATGGGCATACTGAAATGAAAGCACGGAGGGAATTAGAGCTAGAAAATATTTTCATTATTGGAAAGAAATGAAACACCACTAAACTAGATCTAGGCAAAATCGAACGATGTGATTAGGGGAGCACTGGGATTATTTATAAAGCAAGAATGATAAGGCATGACATTTATCTTGCCTCATTGTTCACATAAGTTTTCGTGCACAAAGGCAGACAAGTGCATTGTAAATAACTTGTACAACCACGTCCTCTTGTCCATTCAATATTTCTTCATTTTATTTCCTTTCTGCTCACTCTATGTCCATCTAAATCAGCAAAAAAATGGATCTATGGAGAATATAGTAGTAAAAAACCATGCTGGAGAATCTGTAGGCTCTGCTATGTCTAGCCTCTAGAGATAGTAGTAGCAAGGATGGACATTATTCTTGTTATTTGTAAGTGATAATCACTATCTGGATCTCTTTTTGCTACATACAATCATCACGATCAACTAAACTAATTTTGAAATATTGTTGAACTAGAATTATTTGGTTTACCTTTTATTAAACACCACCTAATAATTCTTGCAAACTAAAAAGATATGGCACACTTCTATTCGGTTGATATATTTTTATCAAGATGTAAGTTCAAATCAATAATTAAATAACTATTATTTACCATATAATGATGGAAGTTCAACTATGAATGGCAAGCTATTGAAGAACGGCGTGCCCTAGAAGTGAAGTTGTTCGGAAATTCCCTACTCACACAGAGTAATAGGTCATTTTTATTTTTTATTAACTTGTTACTTTTTTTTCGAATTTCATTTCTCATAGATGTGGATTCTTCATAGCCATGGGTTTTGCTCATGTTCCACTATTTGAAGTTGCTCTTGTATTGTGATCTCTTTGTAGTGCTCGTTTTGGAGTATCATAACTACAAAATTGTATACCAGTGCTATGCATCTTTATTTATCAGGTTGGGATTGACAATGATGGAGTAAGTTCCTTTCACATCTACAATATTATACATAAGATATATTTCAAGTGTGTATTATTCTAAATCAAGTTGAGCTAAATCAATTTGTTTTGTTTATTTGTTTTTTATTATTTTTTTTGCTATTAAATGAGCAATTATATTAGTGAGTAGAATCATACATGTTGCAGAATGAGTTTGTGATTTTAGAATTCATACATATATTAGTTAAAAAAATGGATCATCATTTTGGGAATGCAGTAGAATTTAACTGCAACACAATGAACTTATCTGCCTCATCATTCAATTCTTCACATGAAGTAATTTAACTTAGTTTTTTTTGAATTCCGATTTCTTATTTGTCAATGTGATCTCGACATCATGTTCCATTTTGAAAAGGCACATTTTATGTTGGATGAGAGGGTCATGAATGGAGCAACATTAACACTATGAGGAGCTCATTGAATAACTATATACAAACTAGAAACATATCTCAACAAAAAAAAAACATAATCAAGCATTATATTTTTTTAATTCGTGATAACTTCTAAGTTAACGCATAATTCTTATATGTCTTCTTTCTTTTTATCAAAAAATTTTAGCTGCTAATTGTTGTTTGGACTAATTATGCATCTCTTATAGATGATTCTACTTTTAACAATACATCACAGAAACTTAGTGAAATTCATTGGATATTGTCAAGAGGGTGGCAATATGCTTGTTTATGAGTTCGTGCACAATAGCAAAATGAAAAAGCATATTTATAGTAACTCAAATCTTATATAAAGTTCAATCAAAACCAACTGAGGCACTCATTAATGCATGTAATGTTGATAGGCTAGTTCACCAATAAAGAATGTAGCAATTGGATCAAGTGGCTCGAGATTGTAGATGATACTGCAAAAGGTGTTTTTTAAAGTTCTTATTAGTGTTTGATTTATTTTGCAAGGATATGTTGTTAGTGTTAGCATGGTCTAGCGGGAAATGATGCCATGAGATGTAATTCCTTAGATGCGTAGCCAAGGTGCATAACTTCTTAGAAGTGCATAGTGTGTGCATGGTGCAGTGAACGTTCATGTGTGCTTGATGTATTGGACATGAACCGTGTTTATGTTTGATGTAGCCATGGTGTAGTGTGTGCAACATGTGGGTTGGTTTGTTGGGTTCTTTTTTTATATGTATCAAAGAGAGTGATTTTCCATGTTGAATCAAGTGAGTAAGAACTATATAGTTGTTATTAAAGTGGCTAATACTTTGGTTGTTCCATAACTATTTGACTGCTATAGTAAATGTTGAAAGTTAAGTATATAATGAAAAATATAATATTTAATTTAAATATATCTAGCACAATTTTTTTATTTTAAATTTTATTATAAGAACTCATGGAGAAATGTATGAAGCTATTTCTCACTAGTTGAGGGTTCTATGGATCTTCTGATAACTCTTTAGAAGAATGAAATGCAGGAAATGAAAGAAGTGAATGACGAGATGAAATAAATAATAAATGCAATGCAACAACATATGATCTAAATGGAGTTATAGTTAGCAGACGTGACGAGATAAATAGCACACCGAGTTTCAGCATAGTACCCATGCAAGAAAGCCAAGCAAAAAAGACACGAGCTAATGATGACGATGATGATTTAGTTTTAAATGATTATATACCTGTGTTATGTTTTTGTTTTAACTATGTAATTATTGTATAAGATAATTTATTAATAGCTTTTACTTTTTATTAATTATTAATAATGGATTATAGTATATGTTTTTTTCAATTTAATATAAAAATTTAAAAATATGTAATCAAATTTTTTGTAAAAAAATAAATTTGTAAACACATTTTTGGAATAAAAATAGCTACGGATTTTACCCTTGCTAATTTTGCTAAAAAAATTTTTGTATATATTCAGTCTAAAAATATAAATTACTATTCATAATTATGATCAAAATAAAGAAAGGTAAAAATATAATTAGCTATTGATATTCTGCGTATCAAAAATTTGCTAGAAAATTTTTTTTTCATTAATATTTTGTGACGAGCACTTTATTTTGGGATAATTTCTATTTTATATCCATTATTATTATATTTTAGTGATGGTATAAGCCAAAATAGTAGGGAACATTCCCTATCCACTTAGGCTTTTGGTAGTGATAGACAAATAGACATATAAACAAATAGACAGACAGACAGACAAATAGATATAAAAATATACAGACAAACAGATAGATAGATAGATAGATAGACTGAAAGGAACACATGCAAAAAGGCAGACAATTAGGCAAGCATGGAGACATACATATATAAAATAAATAATCAGACAAATAAATAAATAGATAGACAAATAGATACATAGAAAAATAGATAGACAGTTTGAAAGGTAGATTTATAGATAGATTTATAGATAGATTTATTGATAGATAGATTGACAGATTAATAGACGTATAGATAGATAGACAAACATATAGATAGACAAATATATAGATAGATAAATAAAAAAATAGATAGATAGATAGATAGATAAACATTTAGATAGATAGATAGATAGACAGAATGATAAATAGATAAAATGAGAGATGGATAGACAGATTGATAGATAGATTGATAGAGAGATTAATTGATTGATAACTTGATTGATAGATAGATAGACAGACAGACAGACAGACAAATAGATAGATAGATAGATAGATAGATAGACAGATAGATAGACAAATAGATAGATAGATAGATAGAAAGATATATAGATAGATAGATTGATAGATTGATAGATAAATAGATAGATAGATTGATTATTAGATAGATAGATAGACAGATAAATAGATAGCTAGATAGACAAATAGATAGATAGATAGATATACAAATAGATAGATAGATAGACAGATAGATAGATATATTAATAGATAGATAGATATACAGATAGATAGATAAATAAACAAATAAAAAGATGATAGATAGACAGGCAGAATGATAGATAGATAAACAAAAATACTGATAGATAGACATATAGACAAAAAGATAGATAGATAAATAGATAGATATATTGATTGATTGATGATTGATAGATTAATAGATAGAAAAATAGAAAAATAGATAAACAGATAGATAGAAAAATTAAAAGACAGATTAATAGACATATAGATAAAAATTTTGATATATAGATTGATAGAAAAATTGATATACAAATTTATAGAGAAATTGATAGACAGATAGATTGATCAATAGACTAAAAAATTGATAGATTGTTAATAGATTGATAAACATATTCTTAGATGAATAAATAGACAAATTGATAGAACTTTGGATAGAAAAATAGATAGATAAATAGATAGATATATAGATTTATTGATAGATAGACAATTAGATAGATATATAGATTTATTGATAGATAGACAAATAGTTCGATAGATTATTAGATAATTAGAAGGCAGATTAAAATACAAATATATAAATAGATAGATAGGCAAGCAGAAAAACAGACAAACAAATCGATAAATAGATAGATAGAATTATAGTCATATAGATAAATAGACTGATAGCTAAATAGATAGATAGATAGATATATAGAAAAATAGACAAATAGAAAGATAGATATGTAGACAGATATATATATATACATATAGACATATAGATAGACTGATAGATAGACATATAGAAATACAAATAGATAGTTAGTTAGTTAGTTAGTTAGTTAGATAGATAAAAAGATAGATAGATAGATAGATAGAATGATATATAAATAGTTAGACAAATATATAGATAGATAAATAGATAAACATATTGATATACAAATAGATAGATAGATAGAAAAATAGATAGACAGATAGATAGATAGAGAGATAGAAAGATAGATAGATAGATACGCACATAGATAGATAGATAGATAGATAGATAAATAAATAGACAAATAGACAGATGGTTTGTTAGATAGACAAATAGATAGACAAATAGACAGATGGTTAGTTCGAGAGACATATAGTTAGATAGATAGATAGATAGATAGATAGATAGATAATCAATTATATAGAAAGATAGATAGACATGTTGATAGATAGATATATAGACATATAGATAGATAGATAGATAGATAGATAGACAAGTAGATAGACACATAGATAGATAGATAGATAGACAGACAAAGACAAAAAAAATAAAAGATAGACAAATAAATAGAGAGATAGATAGAAATTGATGGAAAAATAGATAGATAAATAACCAGATAGATAGATAGATAGATAGATACATAGATAGATAGATAGATACACATGTCAATATATAGATAGATTTATTTATTGATTGATAGTTAGATTGCTAGATAGATTGATCAAAAGATTGATAGATATATTAATACACAAATTGATAGACAGAATGATAAACAGATTGAAAGACTAATTATTAGATAGATTGAGAGACAAATAAATAGATAGATAGATAGATAGAAGACAGATAGATAGATAGATAGATAGATTAATAAATAGATGGATAGATACATACATACATACATACATATATAGACAGATAGATAGAAAGATAGGTGAATTATTAAATAAATAAATAGACAGATAGATAGACATATAGATATATAGATAGATAGATATACAGATAGATTGATAGAAAATATATATATATATATATATATATATATATATATATATATATATATATATATATATATATATATATATATATAAATTGATATAAAGAAAGATAGAAGATAGTAAAATTGATAGAAAACTAGATAGATTGATAATCAAATAGATAGATTGATAGACAGACAGACAGACAAACAGATAGATAAATAGACACATAGATAGACAAATAGATAGGCAGATAAATAGATAGAAAGATAGACAGACATATAGATAGATAGATAGATAGATAGACAGATAGATCACTATAAGAAAATGTCCATTTAGCTCGGGAAATTTATCTAGAAAAAAATTTCTTGCTAAATAGCGAGGGATTAGCTAGGACATTACATGAAATTTTTTATTTTATATTGAATTAAAACTTAGTTATGGATTAGTTACGAATTAGTGATGGATTAGCGATAAAAATCTTCGATTTAAAACTTTCCGTCGCTAATATTATCAGAGATTTTCATGTAAAGAAATGCTGAAAACTTAGCAATGAATTTAGTGATGGTGTATCCCTAGCTAATTAAACCGAGAAAAAATTCATCACAAAATAAATATCTAAATTTTTTTTACTATTTTATATTTAAATGCAAGCATTTATATATTAAATTCTTTTTTTCACAAAATATATGCATTTAGTTAGGAATTTTTCCCTATCTATTTGGGCACGAGATATTTTTCATTACTAATCTTTAATGATTTAAATTTTTTTTAATAATTTATTTGTTTTAATATTTTATTTTATTTTGTATAATATAGGTACATATGCCATTGTTTATAAATGACCAATCCATTAAAAACATATTCTCCTCATATAATTATAAAAATAGGTTATTATAAATAAATAATTTCAAATATATATAAATACAAAAAAATTATATTAATAAAGATAATAATAACAATTTTAATGATTATAAAATTTGTAAAAAATTATACTAAAATTTTTCTAAAATTTTTATTTATGAAATTTAAAATTTTGTATTAACAAACATTAAATAATAATTAATTCTATAATTATAATAATTTTTAAGATATTTTAAAAAATAAATGAACATACATTAAAATTTCTACTAATAAAAAGCTAAAATAATTTATTATATAATTAAATAAAGAATATTTACAAATATATTTGAAGTAACGAATAAACTAGTAAATATTAATATTATTTTACATTAAAAAAATAGTTTATTGATTATAGAAAATTTTTAAAAAAATAATTACTAAAAAATTTGAAAATTTTAAGTATAAAAATAATTTCATAATTTTCATTAACTTTAAAAGAAAATAAATTGATATTTAAAGATAAATACGTAGATCTTTACACCTACTGAAATTAATAAGAATTAAATAATTGAGCAAGATTTTTATTATTAGCTTTTAATATTTATTCTTTATTAAAATAATAAATATAACTTTTTTTTAATAATCTTCTCACTTTAAGTAATTTTTAAAATTTTATAATTATAAATTATATCAAATAATATGAAATTTTAAGTCTTTAAAAGTATTTCATATTATCTTCATAAAAAATAATATGAATTCTAAAAAGTCTAAACATATAAAAATTTTAAGTTGACATCATTGGGAAAAAATAAAATTGGTTTCAGTAATTTAAGCATATAAAATGCAATTGTTTTTCATTTTTGCACCATAATACTATTTTTTGTCCTTAATATTAATTATCTTGATTTTGGCATGGTATAAGTCATCAAAAATTACCCAATTGGTTTCCATCATAAGAAATTGGGGTGTGGTTGCCGTGTTTTTTGATATTTTCAACAATACCAGAGAGATGTCATTACTCCTCACTTTATCTGTGTGATGCCTATTCGATACAGTGGCAGCACACCTTTCCATCATCATTTGTATTGGTATCATCGCATTCATCATTTCTATCCTTTGTTTTTTTTGCTTTCATTTATCATGCCTTGGTCATCCATTGAATATTTCAAAATCAAAACTGTAAAATATTATCATCGGCTTACTATAAAAGTTTCTTTGATGCTCTGATTTAACGTGGAAGCCTATGGATGAGTCAGACAAGGAAAAGGATGCTCCGTTGAGTTCGAAAGTTTTGTACGGTACACTCTAAAATTTTTTGAAGGATGTCTATAGTTTTGATATTTTGAAGCAGAGGATGGAAGCTCATTTGGATTTCATCGACTACAATGAGGTTTTCAATGTCATGGGCAGTGTTATTAAGGTAGAATCTAACCATAACTTGTTCTTTCCATCTACATTCATTCTTGTTTATTAACTAAAGAGAAGTGCTACATTACCGCTTTCATTTCAAAGTAGTGGAGTAAATTTTATTATCTGCTTCGTAGAATATTGATGGAGAGAGGTTAATGATGAAGTCACACTACCCTATTATAACAGATGTTGGAGAGAAAGGAAAGCCATGCTAGTTCTTAAAAGTTACACTACCCTATTTTATTATCTTCATTATAACCTAGCATGGCTTAGAATCGGTCTGTACATGATTTTTGGTACCGACTCATTGCTGCCAAATGGAGAATCCAATTCAGATCAAGAAATTTCTTTTTAGAAAATGGTAATCGCAAAATATTTCTTCTCTCATGATTCACTTTCCAAAGCTTATGCATATAACAAGACAGTTGAAAGATTGTATTGACCAGGTTACTATGAACAACTAGGCAACATCATATTAAAGAGGCTTTTGCTGCTAGTCCTTGTACTCGACAGAGCTAAATCCCAAAGCTTCCTACCTTTGAACTATGGTATCGATGGACAAGAAGGAGGTTCTCCTTTTTTTTGGCCCAATCTAGCATCAAGTCTAGGCGTCAAGTCATTAATGGTACAATAGGAATGATCTGTTGAAGAAAATGCATTTTCTCATGGCATTTATTTGCTAATGTCTGACATTCTTTCTTCAATGTTGTGCTTAGATTTTCTGTCATCAGATGTAATGCATGGAGAAGGTAATCTTCTTTCACATTTAGTGGCAATTGGGTGCAAACTAGCATTTGAGCAGGTATACAATCCATTTGTAACAAGCTTCTGGTACCTGCTGCATTATAATTCATGGAACCTATATAGATTATCTGTCAACTTATATCCGTGGCTAATTGCTTAAGAAATGGTAGGGATATCTTGTTGAATATGACTTCAAAATGGAAGATTTATTTGGTGAACTTCATGATGGGGTGCGACTTTGTCGCGCAATGCAGCTCATAACTAATAATCCATCTATTCGCTTGGTTTGTTCTTTCCCCCTCTCTTGTTACCCTGGGTAGAAAATAAACTTAAAGTCTCATCCATGAGTCAATTGTGCTGTAATAAATTGTGGCTCCATCAGAATTCAAGAAAAAATTGGCTAATTTCAATGTTGCCTTCCTATATTTAAAGCAATCTAGTGCACAATTGTGTGATGAAAAAGGAATCACAATTGTAGAAGATGACATAGTTTGTGGGGATAAAGATGACTATTTCATACTCTGGAATATATTTGTTCACTTGCAAGTTTGTTTACCTAAACCTGAAACACTTTATTTCTGTTATAGAAAGTTTGCTTTCTTTGATGCATAGTTCATGTAGACTATTTCTATCAGAAGATCAAAAATGTTGAAAAGAGTGATTGATTATCTTTTTATCACATGTGCAATGAATTCACATAACTTTTCTGGAAATATTCGATTACTATACAAATAGTAGAAAATGTAACTTTGAATGTTGTTCTGATGCTTTGAAGGTTGGATGGTGAATGAAATTGATGGTTTTGGAAAATAAAATTTGGTTAACATCAATTTTATTATTTATTTGGGTAGAAAAGATAGTCAATTATGCTAGTTTTTTCATCTTTAATCAAAGAATGTATCATCTTTTATAGAGCAGAAAAATTTTTACTATATTAGTGAAATATACTACCATAAATAACAAACTATGTTTTTTTATTGGTGGTGTTTGTGTTGTTCCTCATGCCTAATCAAGGATATTATGAGATAGGTCAAAAAAACATGGGAGTTGAAGAGATATGCCATTGTTTTTGATGCCGAAAGCTCAGGGAGTAGAGCGCATGTGTTCTATTTTGATCATAACATGGATCTCATTCCTTTAGGCAATAGTCTTGAACTATTTGTCCAGGTAATTTGTCACTCTCATCTTTGATTCTATTTATGTATACTATTGTTAAATTATTTTTTTTACATCTCTCCTCCATGCCTTTTTAAACTTCTACCTAACTTTGTTTATTATTTCTGTTAAAACTAAACCACTCTGAATTGTTCAGGACAATGTGTAACAAGAACATATCAATTGGTTCATTTATGATATCTATCATACTATTTTAATGTCAGCTCCTAATTTTTATCTCAGTTATTGTTATAGATTAAGATGGGGTTGAGTGCATATGCCAAGGATTCACATGATGTTGCAAATTTACTTGTTTCTCTTCTTGATAAAGTTGTAGGTGTTGTGGCCTTGGAACCACGACCGAAGAACACTGTTAGAGTTAGGGTGGGTAAATTCTGCTTTTTTCTTTAGATGTCATTTATTTGATTTTGTTATTTACTATGTTATGCATTTTGATTTTCATGTAGGTTACTGCATGATTGAGAGCTCTAGAAGGTGATACATCTAGCAACATTTTGCAAGAAGTAAGCATTCATTTGTTTTTTGTTTATTTCTTACATGGAGTGTATATTTTCTTTCTGTCAATATTTTCTTATTTGATCACTTTGATCAAGTTTAGAGATCCCTTGAGAGAGAGAAGCAGGCTAAAGTATGAGATACATGGTGTTAAAATTATGGATGGTTCTCAAGAAGGTTCTTATCAATGGGCCTGTCCTTTAAGCACGTGAACTCTTATTAAATTGCTATTTATAAGGATATGCCAATATGATAATATAATTCTATTGTGCTCTGGATGAAAATGTAGTGTAGTGCCTTTTGAAGGCCAAAGGAACAAGGCCACATAATTGAACTTGGTAATACACAAAACTGACTGGGTGAGATTCTGCCTAAGGCATTTACATCGGCAATATTAATAAAAGTAGTATAGCACCTCATGGATGTGAATTGACTTAAAAGTTTAATGGAACTTCTTTTCCTGGTGTTCTTTTGAAGGACAAAAACTGGGTGCCATGTCATCAAAATATTTGAATTTTTAACCTGCTAAGGTAAGACTCTCATTAGAGGTGGAAAATATGTGGAGCGGCCTAGCTGCATGGCCATTTTGCATGGACTGTGCCGATCCTGGAGGGAAGCCCCATGTGCCACAATATCATGCAACACGACATTATCCAAATCACCAACCTGCACTGGTCAAATTTGTCATGGTTGACAAATCGTGTTCAGGTCATTCTCGAGTGATACCGATCAGGTTGAAACTATCAACCTAATCTCACGTGCCAAGTTTGTTTTAAAACTACTAATGCAATGGGTTAGGTCGAGCTGGACTCCCAATTCAAGCTCAACATGCAATCTCATGCACTATATTCTTTTTTATAAATGATGAGTGTCTAATCGTGCCAGATGGATGCATCATCTGGGATTGTTGGCATGTCACAACCTATAGTCATTTTAGATTATTAATTAATGAATTAAATTTCGACACAATGACTATTCTAGCCATTACTTAACCATTGACGATCAGTTGTTTAGATTCTATCAAGTCCAAATCCAACATTAAAAAATTAATTTTAAAAATTCAATTATGTTTATACGTAGATAAAAAAATTATATTTTTTTCTTTATATTATATTTTTCTTTGTATGATTATCTATGATTTTCATAATCGAAAGTTAAAATAAAATGTATCTTTTTATTTTTTTATTCTATTTTTTATTTTTACTATTTTATTTTTATAAAATTACATATTTTAAAGTATGTAAATTATAATTTTATATAAATTTCAAATATATTAGTGATGTCCAGTGAACAATGAAATAATGAAAATGTTGTGATGAAGATTTAATTTTGTAAGGAACATTATATGTATTTTTTTTATTTTACTTTGATATAAGAGAGTATAATGAAATACTAAGATATTTTTCTTCAACTATATATACATGTTTATTCCTTCTAATAAAATGGATCATAGTAAATTAAATAAAAATGAAATTAATATTTTAGATAATTTTAATTTAGATAATAATAACCAAACTCAAAGGTTCGTTTCTAATTTGAATCTTAAGTATCCATGTGTACAAAAAAATTGTAGGTTTAATAAATTAATTTTTGTAGTATGACTTATTTAATATAATTAAAAATAAATATATTAGAGGATTCTAAGAAAATAATGCTCAATGTAGATAAACACAAAATTTATATAAATATTACAAAATTAAATATATTAGAAGTAGTACGCATGAGTAATATTTTAAAGAAGCTCTGGTAGTGATGAAGCTTGTTCACCTCATTAATTAATGTTTCAAAAAAAAGAAAAGTCTCTTTTAATTTGAATAGAAATTGTGTGGTTGAATCATGCAGGGCCACCAGATAAGTTAGTTCGAGAATAATCTTGTATGCTCGTTTTGTTTAAGTTTTCATAGGGGTGGATATTACTGCATCAAAGTTTTATGAGCTGGATAAGATGCATTAAGACCTCAAATACAAGAAAGAGGCGAGTAGTTGAATTATCTGTGAGCTTGTAACAGGTTCGGCACAACATTAAGCTGTGAAAGTTTATGCTTTTTTGTTTTTTTTTGTTTTTTTTGTTTTTTTTGTTTTTTTTTGTTTTTAATTTGATTTGGTTGCTTGGATTGGGGATAGACCATTGATTCTTGTTTAGACACATAGAAACAAGAATATATAGACAGATAGATAGATAGACTGATTGATATAAAGATAAATAGATAGATTGATACATAGATAGATAGATAGATATATACAAAGATAGATAGATAGACAGCTATATAGATAGATAAAAAGACAAATAGATAGATAGATAGATATATTGATAGATAGATAATTAGATCTACACAAAGATAGAAAGAAATATAGATAGATAGATAAATAGAATGATAGATATATAGATAGATATATAAACAAATAGATAGATAGACAGATAGATAAATAGTTAGAAAAGCAGATAGTTAAACAAAAAGATTGATAGATATAAAGATAGATTGACTAAATGATAGAAAGATAGATTGACATATAGTTAGATAGATAGATAGACATATAGATAGAATGATATATAGGCAGATAGATAGATAGATATTTAGATAGATATATAATTAGATCGATAAAAAGATAGAAAGAAATATAGATAGATAGATAAATAGAATGATATATAGATAAATAGACATATAAACAAATAAATATATAGACACAAAAATTGACAGTTAGAAAAGCAGATAATTAAACATAAAGATTGATAGATAGATTGATAGATATAAAGATAGATTGACTAAAAGATAGAAAAATATAGAGATATATAGTTAGATAGATAAATAGACAGATAGATAAAAAGATAGATAGGAAGATAGATAGATAGATAGATAGACAGATAAATAGATAAATAAATAGACATAGTAATATACAAATAAATAGATATATTCATAGATAGATAGTTAGTTAGTTAGATAAATAAATAGATAGATATATATATATATAGACAGATAGATAGTCTAATTTATAAATAGATTGATAGACAGATAGATTGATTGATAGTTAGATAGAAAAAAAGATAGATAGGTAGAAAGATTGACAGACAGATAGATACATACATTCATAGATAGACAGATAGATAGAAAAATAATAGATAGATAAATAGAGTGATAGATAGATAGATAGACACATAAATAGATAGATAGATAGATAGACATATAGTTAGATAGATAGACAGATAGATCGACAAATAGATAGACAGATAGATAGATAATAGATAGATAGATAGACAGATTGATGAACAGACACAGATAAAAAGATAGATAGAGAGATATAAATACTAACTGATAGATAAATAAATTTATAGACAAACTCACAAATAAATTGATAGACAAATTGAAAGATAGAAAGATAGATAGATAGATAATATATAGACAGATTAATAAATAGAATCATAGATAGATTGATAGACATATATATAGATAGATCGATATTAAAATACATATATTGAAAGATATATAAATAAATAGATAGATAGATAGGTAGATAGATAGATAGATAGATAGACATATTGATAAACACATAGATAGATAGATATAGATAAATAGATAGATAGATAAATAGGCACACAAATAGATAGATAGATATAGATAATTAGACATATATAGATAGATAGACAGATATAGATAGATAGATACATAAAAAAAAGATAGATTGATAGATTGATAGATAGGTAGATAGACAAATAGGTAGACAGATAGATAGTTAGATATATAGACAGATAATTAAACATATAAATAGAAACATAAATTGACATTTGGATAAAGAGATAGATAGACTGATAGATATTTAAACAAACATATAGTTAGATAGATGAAAGATAGATAGAATGATAAATAGACAAATAGACATATAGATAAATCAATATACATATAGCTAGATAGGAAAATAGCTAGACAGATAATCAAATAGACATATAGAAAGAAAGAAAGATAGACAAACAGACATATATAAACAAAGACAGATTTATTGATAGACAAAGAAATATATAGATAGAAAGAAAAAATGATAGAAAGAATGATAGATAGATAGATAGATAAAAAGATAGACAGACAAATAGATAGATAGATAGATAGATTGTTTGTTTGTTTGATAGATAGACAGTTAGACTGATAGAAAGGCTAACAAATAGATAGATAGACAGTTTGGTAGATTAATACAGTAAAAGTTATATAGCTTGACAGACAAATACACAAAAATAAAGATAGATAGAAAGATGAATAGATAAACAGGTTCATTGATTGTTTTTAAGACAAATAGATAGATAGATAGATAGATAGATAGATATAAAGATGGATAGATAAATTGATAGAAAAATTAATATTTAGATTGATAGACAGATTTATATATAGATTGATAAAAATATTGATATCAATACATATAGATAGAGAGATAGATAAATAGATAGATAGATAGATAGATAGATACATAAAATGAATGATAGACAGATAGATATATAGATAGAAAGATAAAAAAGATAGAAAGATGTATAGATTGATAGTTAGATAAAAAGATAGACAAATAGATAAACAAATAGATAGATAAAAATAATACAAATAGATAGATAGATAGATAGATATATAGACAGTTAGAAAGATAAATATATAGATAGATATATATATATATAGACAAAAGACATACAAATAGATTGACAGATTGATTGATAGATAAAAAGTAAGATAGATAGACACATAGATAGAAAGATAGATCGAAAAAGGATATGTAGATAGATAGAAAGACATATTAATAGACAAATAGATAGATAGTTAGATAGATAAATAGATGGATAGGTATATAGAAAGATAGATAGACAGAAAGATAGACAAATACATAGATAGATAGAAAAATAGATTGATAGTTGAATTGATAGAGATATAGATTTGCATATTGATATAAATATAGATAAATAGATAAATAAATAGAGAGATAGGTAGATAGACACATAGATACATAAATAGATAGATAAATAGATAGATATAGAGATAAAAAGATAAATAATAGATAGATAGATAAATAGATTGATGGATAGTTACATAAACAAATAGATAGATAGATTGATTGATAGAAATAAGATAGATTGATAGAGAGAAAGATAGAAACTTAGAAAGAAAGAAAGAAAGAAAGAAAGAAGGAAAGATAGATAGATAGATAAACATATAGCCACAAATAGCTTGAGAGATAGATAAATATAAAGATAGATAGATAAAAAGATAGATAGATAGACATATAGATATATAGATATATAGACATACAAACAGATAGATAGATGTGTAGACAAATAAATAGAATAATAGATAGACAGATAGATAAAATGATAGATTGAAAAAAGATATATAGATAGATAGAAATAAAGATAGATAGACAGATAATTTTATAGACAGATAGATAGAGAGATAGATAGATAGTTAGTTAGTTAGTTAGATATATATATATATATAAGAATATAGATAGAAAGATATATAGATAAATAGAAAAATAGATAGATACATAGATAGATAGTCATATCTATAGATAGATAGATATAAAGATTAATAAACATATTGATATTCAGATAGATAGATAGATAGATAAATTTATATATAGTTAGATAGATATAAAGATAGATACATAGATAGATAGACCAATAGAAAGACAACTAGATAGATAGATAGATATACAAATATATAGGCAAATAGATATACAAAAAGATAGATAGAAATATAGAGAGATTGATAGACAGAAAGATAGAGAAATAGATAGACTAATAGATATATAGATAGATAGAAAAATATATTAATAAATAGTTAGATAGATAGGTAGACTCATAGAAAGATAGATTGATTAATAGAAATATAGATAGATAGTTTCATAGATAGATAGATAAATAGATATAGATAGTTAGGAAGATAGATAGATACATAGATAGACAAATAGGTAAACATATAGATAAACGAATAAATAGTTAAATACATTGATTGACAGACAGATATATATATATATGCAGATAGATAGACAAATAGATATATATATATATATATATATATATATACACACACACACACACACAAATAGATAGAAAGAAAGATAGATAGACAGATATATAGGCAGATAGATAACGATATAGATAGATAGATAGATAGATACACATATAAATAGATAGAGATACAAATAGATATACAGATAGATAGATATCTAGATAGATAAATAGATAGACAGAAAGATGGACACATTAATACATAGTTAGATACATTGATAGATTTGACAAATAGATCTATAGATAGAAAGATAGATAGATATACAAATATCTAAAAAGATAAATTGATAAATAGAAAGAAAGATAGATAGATAAATTGACGGATAGATAGATAGATAGATAAAAAGATTGTCTGATATATAATTATATAGATAAATTGAGAGAGAAACAAATACACAGACATATAAATAGATAGATATATAAATAGAAAAACAAATAGACAAAAAACATGAAAGATAGAATGACTAATAGATAGAAAAATTTATAGAGAGACACAAAGACTAATTTATAGAGAAATAGCAAGATACAAACAAAAATAGGCAGTAAAATATGCAGATTGATACATAGATTAATAGATAGATAAATAGATAAAAAGATATACATATTTTCAGATAGATACATAGATAAATAGAAAAATAGATAAATAAATAGATAGATATATAGATAGATATATAGATAGATTGATAGATATATAGATAGGTTAATAGATAGATAGTGTAACACCCATTTTCAAACATATTTCATTCAAACCATTTCAAATATGCGGAAACATTTTTTTTTGCTACGGTAGACCCATAAACATTTAACAATTCACTTACATAATAGCATACCATGCCCTTCAAAATATTACACAACATTGTTTCATAATTTACTATTTTTAAAATATAAAATAAAGTCATGCTCAAGATGATATTAATGCATATGACGAAGCATACTCCTCAATTCTTTCTCAGTGACTCTGTGCTTCTCGACCTTGCCTCTTCCCCCTTACACTGTCTATCACTCGGTACCTACGCATTGGTAAAACAATATGCTAAGCATTTTCATGCTTAGTGGTTCTATACAAATCCATTCTTCAGTTTCAGTTAAAAAAATCATGTAATTTAGCAATTCAATACTTTCAAACCTTTATGGATAATTAATGTAAATATAATACATATACTTATTATATATACAATCAGTTACAATTCATTGATCATCCCAAAATACACTTTCATATTCAATAAATCATGCATTAATCAAATCATGCATTTTACAATGCTCTTTTCAATTCCAATATTTCACAATTTTAAATCAATTCAAATATACTCACAAATTCAATTCAGTTATGCAATTCAATTCATTTTTACAATTCAATTCAATTCAGTAATGCCAATTAGTTCAATTATGCCAATCAGTTCAATTATGTCGATCAGTTCAATTATGCCCTTAATGAATTTAACCTTTGTCTTAGCTATATCGGATATCAGAGTCACCGGCACGGTCCCGCTGGGCTGCAGGCCGGTATAAAACCAGTTTTATAACACAGTATTGTCCCGCTGGGCTATTGACTGGTTATAACAATCAAATAGTGAACACTACCGATACAGTTCTGCTGGGCTGCTGATCGGAGTGACATATCAATAAAATCATTCGCAGTACTGCTATTTTGACTCCTATTGGTATACCAATCTATCCTTAATACGAACCAAATGGTTAATATTCTATTAAGGGCGTTCAAATCTTTTATAGTAAAGTACAATACAATTTGTATATTTCTATAAATAGTTCACTTTTAATAGTAATGAAATTTTTATATGAAACCATTTTACAATCATTTTCTTCAAATCATTTAAAACCATTCAATATGCCTTTCTTATTCATTTAGAACAATTATTTCAAATATTAAAACGAGAATAAGAAAAGGTAGAACAAACATTCAAAAACTTGAAACAATGAATGGAAGTAGATAGAACAAACCCAAAAATATTTTCGTCCTTTAATTCCAGTTCTCGGAATCTCGACCTCAACTTGGACTTTCCTCCCCGTTAATTCCTAATCCATCGCACATATTCCACAATCAACGAATAACCAAAGAAAAATCATTTGTGCATTCTAGGATTTTTGGTTAGAGTTGTCTACCCAATACACCTTCACTTGCCAAATTTCTTTGGGGACAATTGAGTCATATTTAGCTTATACATCCTTCACGAAAATTATAGCTCTATTAGTCTATTTGTATTAGAAATTTGAATTATTTAATTTGGATCATCCAAACACAAGTTATGGCATTTTTATGCCAAACTGGTCGGTATGCCCAATTCACTCGGTTACCTACTGTTTTTCTCAATTTCAGGGATCTTAACTCCATAAATTGGTAGTGGTCCCTTCTACTCATTTGAAGATATGGTTCTAAGGTTTTCCCCTACAATTGGAATCATCCAATTTGGATCCCAAAAACTCATGTTATGGAATTTTATATTCAGACAACTCTAATTTTCAAAACATACGTAGATTTTTTTTTTCTTGCACATAGCTCCCATTTTTAAGGATTTATGGACACTTTGGGGTTATAGATTGTATACCATTCATTCAAGTAAATTATTCTCTTAGAAGTATCGTTTACCCATAAATTTGAATCACTCAATTCGGATAAGAAATAACTATGTTATGGCCAAAACAAAAACATAGGTTTTGGAAAATTTTGACAGCATCTCCTTTGAACTACCATAAATTCCCTCTTCGTGATTTTCTTCCAAAACACCTCAAAATTCAGAATAAATCATGTCAATCACTATTAATAACATCCTAATATCATCCTAAACCAATCACAAGCAAATCCCATAGATGATTTAGGGTTTTTTGAAATTAAACATCATAAAAAAATAAATTCTAGAGTTATTCACTTACCTTGAATCACTTGGAAAACCCTTGGCCTAGCCTTCTCCTTGAACAACCTTGTAAATTCTTGCACAAATCTCTTGATTTCTTCTACAAAACCCTAGCTTCCTCTCTTTGCTCCTCTCTTTCCTCCCAAACACGTTTTTTTTATCTAATGAGCTCTTGGAAACCCTTGGTATTTAAATCAAATTCCTCATATAAGGCCTTCCTACAAACCCCATTTGGACTTAAGTCTCTTAATTTTGGTCTTTAAATCAAACTTCTTATATAAGGCCTTGGTTAGCCTACAAAGCCCATTTGGATTTAAGTTATCCCCAAAATGCTATATAGCTCATACATCCTTTTATTTGCACTTCAAATATTCTCATATCCACTCTTAGACACATAAACATATTCACAAATGACCTTTAGGTCATGATTTTATAAGTTTCTACTTTTGCCCTTGACACTTGGGTAAATTTTTGGGTTTAATCTTTTAAATCACTTATCAAATAACAATTAATATTAATTTAACAATTTACAGAAATACCCATGTTTGACTCAATTTATACCTGAATATATAATAAAATTATAAAAAAATTATAGGGTATTTTTGGGGCGTTACAGATAGATAGACATATAGATAGGCAGATAGATAGATAGATAAATGGTCAGATAAATAACAATAGTTTAACATATTGATAGATTAATAAATAGGCAGAAAAATAGATATATAGATAGATATATATATATATATATATATATATATATATATATATATATATATAAATAGATAGATAGACAAAAAGATAGGAAAATATATAGAGAGATAGATAGATAATTATATAGACATATAGATAGAGAGTTAGATAGATGGATAGAATGATAGAATGAAAGATATATAGATAGATAAATAGATAGACTGATAGATAGACAAATAAATAGATAAATTGAAAGATAGATAGATAGATAAACATATATTTTGATAGATAGAAAGACAAATAGACACATTGAAAGATAGATAGATAGATTGATAGACATAAAGATAGATATATAGATAGACAGACAAAAAATATAAAGAATGATAGATAGATAGACAGAAAAATATATAGATTAAAATATTGATAGATATAAATATTGATAGCTAGATAGAAAAACAAATAGATAGAAGGATTTTTATAAATATTTATAGATAAATTGATAGATAGATTGATAGAGATATATATATATTAATTTATATATATATATATATATATATATATATATATATATATATATATATATATATATATATATATTAATTTATATATATATATCAAATAGTTAGCTACATAGATAATTAGATCGGTATATTGTAAGATATATAGATAGATGGATAGATAGATAGATACAAAGACAATTTGATAGAAAAATAGTTAGATTTAAAAATAGATTGATAGATTGATATATTGATAGATAGATAGATAGACAACTATATTAATAGATAGATAGATAAATAAATAGATAGTTAGATAGATAGATAGATAAACATATAAATAGACATACAAATAGTTATACAGATAGATAGATAGATAGATAAACAGATAGAATGACTGTTATTCTGATAGATAGATTGACAAAAAGACTGATAGATAAATAGATAAACATATTAATAGATATATAGATAGATAGATAGATAGAAAAATTGAAAGATGGAAAAATAGATAGATAAAAAGATAGATATACATATAGATAAATATATAAATAACAGATACATAGGTAGTTAGATAGATAAACTATTTGACAGACAGACTGATAGATAGAAAGATATATAGATAGATAGACAGATAGATAGATAGATAAACACAAACATAAATAGATAGATAGACATAGAAATAGATAGACATATAGATAGATAGATAGATAAACATATAGATAGACAAATAGATAGACAAATAGATAGATAGATAGATAGATAGATAGACAAATCCATAAACAAATAGATAGGTAGAAAGAAAGAATGTTAGATACATAGATATTTAGATATATAGTTTGAAAGACATACAAACAAATAGATAGATAGATTGCTAAAAGATAGATAAATAGGTAGTTATGCATATAGATAAAATGATTGATTGAAAGATATATATACATATAGATAGACAAATAGATTGACATTTAAATAGATAGATAGACTAATAGATAGACAAATAAATAGATAGAAAGACTGATAGATTAACATACAAATAGATTATTAGACACACAAACATATAAATTTACCAACATATAGAATGATGTAATGAAAGAAAGATAGATAGAGAGATAAATAGAAAGATTGATAGAGAGATTAATAGACATATAGATCGACTAATAGATAGATGGATTAATAAAAAGTTTGATAGATAGATTATTATAAAGTTTGATTGAAAAATTTGATATACAGTTTGATAGACAAAATGATAGATATATAGATAGATACATATAAAGTTCAACAGATTATTAGAGAGATAGATAGATGAATAGATAGATAGATAGATACATAGATAGGTAGATAGATAGAAAGATAGATAGATATAAAACAAGATAGACATATAAATAGATTAATAGAAAAATAAATAGATTGAAAGATATATAGAAAAATCGATAGAAAGATAGATAGAAATAAAGATAGTTAGATATACAATATGATAGATAGATAGATAGATAAATTGATAGATAGAAAGATATATAGATTTAAATATAAATATATAAACATATAGATAAAAGATAAATAGCCATAAAGATAGATAGATATATATATATATATATATCAAAATAATGATAGATACACAAAAAGATAAAGAAAAATAAATATTTATATATAGATAGATAGTTAAAGAGATAGAAAAATAAATAGATAGATTGATTGATTGATAGATATGTAGATAGATATATATGTACATGGATTGATTGATAGAAAGATAGAAAGTTAGTTAGATAGTTAGATAGATAGTATAGTTAGACAAATTTATAGACAAAAAGATAGATATAAATATAGAAAGATAGATAGACAGAAATATTGATAAATAGATAGAAAGAAAGATACAAGGATAGATAGATATACACACAAAGAGACAAATAAAATGTTAAATAGCTAGACATATAGATAGATAGATAGATGGACATATTGATAGACAGATAGATAAACATATTGATAGATAGATAGAAAAATAGATATATAGATAGACCAATTGATTGATAGATAGACATATAAAAAATCAAATAGATAGACAAATACATAGACAGAAAAATATTCAAATAGATAGACAAGAAGATTTAAAGATAGATAGACATATAGATAGACAGATAGATTGATTGAGAGATAGTTAGACAGACAGACAGATAGATAGATAGATAGAGAGATTGACTGATTTATACTTTGATTGATAGACACATAGATAAATAGATACATATATAGATAGATATATAGAGAGAAGAATATATATTTGGATTGATAGATTGATATACATATTGATATATAGATAGATAAAAAAATTGATATAAAGATAGATAGATAGTAGATAAATAGACAAATAGATACAGAGACAAATTAATATACAAATAAATAGTCATATAGATAGACAAATAGAAAGATATAAATATATTGAGATAGATAGACAAGTAGATCGATAGAATTATAGATAGAAATCTGGACAAATAGAATTATAGAAAGATATAAAGACAGACAGACATATATATAGAGAGATAGACAGATAAACAAATAGATAGATAGTTAGTTAGATAGATAGATAGGGAGATATAATATAGATCATTAGGTAGTTAGATAGATAGAGAATTAGAAAGATAGATAGACAAGTAGATAGAAAGATAGATAGACATATAGTTATATAGATAGATAGAAAGATATACTGATTGATAGTTAGATAGATAGATATACAGATAGATAGATAGATAGACATATAATAGAAATATAGATAGAGAGATAAATAAATAGATAGAAGATAGATAGTTAGATAGTTAGATAGTTAGATAGAAAGATAGATAGATAGATAAATAGATAGGTATACATATAGATAAACAGATAGATACATAGAAAGAAAGATAGATACATAAATAGATACATTGGTAGAGAAATAGATAAATAGACAAATAGATAGATAGCCATATAGTTTGATATATAGATAGATATATTATTAGACAAATAGGATAACGAAAAGATAGAAAGGCAGATAGGTAGATAGACAAATAGCTAAATAAATAGATAGACAAAAAGATATAGAGATAGATATATAAACAAATGTGTAAACATTTAGATAGACATATAGATTGATAGATATATAGACTAAGAGAGAGATAGAATGATATACAAATAGAAATATAGATAGATAGTTAGATAGCATGAAAGAGAGATAAATAAATAGAAACATAGATAGATAGATAGATACTTAGATAGTTAGATAGAAAGATATATAGATCATCACATAGATAGACATATAAAAAGAATGAAAAATTTATAAAGAGATAGATTGATCAACAAACACATAGATAAATTGATCCATAAATACAAAGATAGAATGAAAGAAAGAAATACAGATAGATAAATTGAAAGATAGATTAATAGATAAATAAAAGGATAGGCAGATAGAAGATAGACAGATACACAGATAGATAGATAAACATATATATAGATAGACATATAGATACATAAATAGATAGATAAATAGATAGAAAGTTATTCAAATATATAGAAAGATAGATAGACAAATAGATATACAAATAGATTAATTGATTGATAAACATTTTGATTGATGGAATAATAAACAGATTGATAGTCAAATAGATAAATAGATAGGCATACAGACAAATAGATAGATAGATATAAAGATAGACATATAGATAGATAGATAGAAATATAGATAAATAAAGTGATTGATTAATTGATAGAGAGATAGATATATAGATAGATAGACATCTAGATAAACAAATAGATAGATAAATAGATAGACAGACAGATAAATAAATAAATAAATAGATAGATAAATAGATAGATAGACAGAAAGATAAATAGATAGATAGACAAATAGATAGATAGATAGATAGAATGATATACAGATAGATCGACATATAGATTGAAAAATAGATAGATAGATTGATTGATTGCCAAATAGATAGACAAATTTATAGATATATAGATAGATATAAAAATAAATATATAGATAGACAGATTATTGAGAGAGATATATACATAGTTAAATTGACATCTAAATAGACAAATATATAAATAGATAAATAGACAGACAGGCAGATAGATAGATAGATCGATAGATCCATAGACAAATATATAGACAAATAGATAAACATACAAATAGATAGATAGATAGATAGACAGAGAGATAACTAGATAGAATGATAGATAGACAAATAGATAGATAGATATATAGACAGAGAGATAACTAGATAGAATGATAGATAGACAAATAGATAGACAGACAAATAGATAGACAACAGATTAATATTGATAGATAGATAGATAGATGCATTGATTCAAAGATTGATAGACAGATTAGTAGTTAGATTGATATATAGATTGATAGAAATATTTATAGAGAGATAGATAGATTGATTGACCGATAGATAGATATATAGATTTATAGATAGATAAATAGATAAATAGATTGACATATTATTAGATAGATTGATTGATGAATATATAGATATACAAATACATAGCCACGTAGATAGACAAATAGATAGATAGAGAAAAAGATAGATATATTTTAGATATAAAATTAAATACATAATTAGATAGACAGCTAAATAGACAAATAGATAGTCAAATAGATACATTGAAATAAAGACAAACAGCTAGATAAAAAGTTATTTCGATAGATCGATAGATAGATAGACTAATAAAGAGATAGATTGATAGACAAATAGATAGACAGATAGCTACATATATAAATAGATAAACATATAGACATATAGACATATAGATAGATAGATAGACATATAGATAGATATATTGATTACAAATCAAAAAAAATAGATAGATTGAAATATTGATAAATAGATAAATTATAAGATAGTTAGTTAGATTAACAAATATATAGATAGATAGAAAGATAGCCAAAAAGATAGACAAATATGCAAATAGATAGATAGATAGACAGGTAGAAACATAAATTGATAGAATAATAGATTAATAGATAAATATATTAATAGATAAATAGATAGGCATATCAAAAGATAGGTAGTTAGGCAGACATATAGACATAAAGATAGATAGAAGAATACACAAATAGATAGACAAATATATATAAAAATAGATAGATAGATAGACATATAGATAGGCAAATAGATGACAGTTAGATAAAAATATTCAAAGATATATAGATAGATAGATAGACATATTGATAGATAAATAAATAAATAGATAAATAGATAGAAAGATAAATAGTTTGAGAGATAGATGGATAGGTAGAGTGATATAATGACATATAGATAGACAGACAAATTGAAAGATAGATAGAGAGACAGATTGATAGACAAATAGATAGATATAATAAAATACAGATATATAAATATAAGATAAGTAGATAGATAGATTTATAAATAGACAGACATATAGATAGACAGATAGATGACATATAGATTGGTAGATTGATAGATAATTATTTAATAGATAGATAGATAGATAATTTGATAAATAGAATGATACATAAATAAATAAATAGATATATAAACAAATAAAAAGATAGATAAACATATAGATAAAAAATATTTAGATAGATAGATAGACAAATAGATTGACAGATAGATAGATAAGAAGAGAGGTACATAGACAAATATATAGACACATATATAGATAGATCGATAGATATATAAAAAATATAAAGATAGATAGAATAATATATAGACTGATAGATCAAAAGATATATAGACAAATAAATTGATAGATAGACAGATTGATAGGCATATTGATAATTAGATTTATTGTTTGATTGATGTATAATTTGAAAGAAATATTGATAGATAGAATGATGGATTGATTCATAGATAGATAGATAGATTTATAGAAAGATAGATAGACAAATAAATAAATAGATAGATAGACAAATAAATAGGTGGATAGATAGACAAACAAATAGATAGACAGATATATATATATAATATATAGATAGACAGATAAGTAGATAGATAGATAGATAGACAGTTAGACAACTAGATAGATAAATAGATGGAAATATAGATAGATAGAGAGACAAACAGATAGATAGATAAATAGATAGATAGATAGATAGACATACTGATATATATAAAGAGATAGATAGATAGATAGATAGATAGATAGGCTGATAGGCAGATAGATAGATAGGTAGTTAGACAGATAGATGGATAAATTTATAAATAGATTGATATACATATAAATAAATAGATAAATAGATAAAAAGAAAAATAGATAAATAGACAAATAGAGAGATAGATAGATAAATATTCATATAGATTGACAAATAGATGGACATATAGATAGAAAGATTGATATATAAATAAATATATACAGATAGATATAATGATTGAAAGACACAAAGATAGATAGACAAATAGTTAAATAAATAGATAGAAGGATAACTATATATAGATATATAGAGCGAGAGATATAATGAAATATAAATATACAGATAGATAGATAGATAGATAGATAGATAGAACAATAGATAGAAAGATAGATATATAGATATATAGATATATAGACAAATAGATAGGTACATCAAAAGTAGATAGGTAGATAGATAAATAAATAGATAAATTGACAGATAGATATATAGATAAATTGACAGATAGATATATAGATAGTTATACAGATAGAGAGTCATATAGATAGAAAGAGAGATAGACATATAAAAATACAAATATATAGACCAATTGATAGACAAATAGATAGACAAATATATAGACATATAGATAGAAAAATACGTAGACTGAACATAGATAGTAAGATATACAAATAGATTCACAGATATATCAATGGATGGATAGACAAATTGATAAACAATTAACTATATAGATATATAAACAGAAGAGAGACACATAGATAGATAGATAGATATATATAAAGATAGATAGAAAATAGATAGACACAAAAAAAATAGATTGATATATAGATAGACAAATTCATAGACAAGTAGAAAGACATATAGTTAATCAAATAGATAGAGAGATGTAAGAAAGATAGCTTTATAGATAGATAGAGAGATAAATAGATATTCAAATAAATAGATAGATAGATAGATAGACAAATAAAAATATAAAAAGATAGATTGCTTGTTAGATAGATATATTAACATATAAAGAGACAAATAGATAGATTGATAGATATATATATATATATATAGACTCATAGATAGACAAATAGTTAGATTAATAGATATATTTACAGATGGATAGATAGATAGAGAAATAATTAGACAGATTGATAAACACACACACACACACACACATATATATATATATATAGATCAATAAATAGATAGATAGATAGATGAATTGATAGATTGATATATATATATATATATATATATATATATATATATATATATATAGAAAGATATATGAATAAATAGACAAATAGATTGATGGATAGATAGACAGACAAATAGATAGATAGACAAATAGATAGATAAATAGATTATCAAATTGAGATACAGATTGATAGACATATTCATAATTAGATTGATAGATATATTGAAAGATAGATAAATTGACAGATTGATACACAAATTGAAGGACAAATTGATAGTTAGATTGATAGATAGATAGATTGATTGATTGATAGATAGATAAATAGACAAATAGATAAACTGATAGATAGATAGAAAAATAAATAGATAAATAGAAAAAAAGATAAATAGACAGATAGATATATAGTGAGACAAATAGATTGATTGATAGATTTAAAGACAAATATATAGATAGTTAGAAAGACATATAGATAGACAAAAAGCTAGAAATATTAAGAGACAAATAGATAGTCATATAAATGGTTGTTAGATAGATAGACAAATAGATTAGCAAATATATAGATATATAGTGAGACAAATAGATCAATAGATAGATACATATGTAGATATACAGATAGATATGCAGATAGATATACAAATAGATAGATAGACAGATAGACAGATATTTAGAAAGATATATAGATACCCAGATTGATAGTCATAAAGATAGATAAATATATAGATAAATAGACAGATAGAAAGAGAGATAGATAAATATATAAATAGATAGATTAAAAGATAGATAGACATATAGATTGACACATAGATAGTCATTTATAATGATAGATAGATAGATAGATAGTCAGATAGATAGATAGATAGATCGATAGTCAGATAGATAGATAGATAGATAGATAGATAGATAGAGATATATATATGTAGATAGATAGATAAATGGATCGATAGATAGACAGATATATAGTGAAATTGATATACATATAAATATAAAGAGAGACAAAAAAAATAGATAGATTATTATATAGATAGATAGACAAATATATAGATAGATAGATATATAGATAGATAGATAAATAGATAAAGAGATAGATAGACATATAGATATACAAATAGATTAACGGATATATAAATAGATGAATATACCTATAGATAGACAAATAAATAGATAGATAGATAAATAAATAGACAAATAGATAGACAAATAGATAGACAAATAGATAGATAGATAGACAAATAGATAGACAAATATATAGAGAGATAGATAGTTAGATAAACAAATAAATAGACATATAATTAAATAGATAGACAAATAGATAGATAGATAGATAGATAGATAAATAGATAGATAGACAGATTGAATTATTGATTGATACATAGATAGATCAATAGATAGATAGAAAGATAGATAAATAAATAAACATATAGATAACCAAATATATAGATAGATAGATAGACAAATGAATTTAAATATAGATAGACAAATAGATAGAGAAATAGATAGACAGATATATAGATAGATGAATATAGAGATAGACATAAAGATAGATTAAAAGATGATAGATAAATAGATAAATAGATAGCTAGATAGATTGATTGATAGAATGATAGTCAAATTAATAGTCAAATTAATAGAAAATTTGATAGATAGACAAATAGACATATAATTAGTTAAATAGTTAGAAAGTTAGATAAAAATAAATTGAAAGATTGATTGATAGATCGATAGATAAATAGTTAGATAGATATATTAATAGATAGATAGAAAAATAGACAAATAGAAAGAGTGACAAATAGATAGATAGATTAATTTATTGACATATAGCTATACCAATTGTTAGATATATAGATTAAAATATAGATGGAAGATAGATATATAAATTACTAAATACATAGTTTTAAATAGATAAAATAGATATATATATTGATAGATAGATAAATAGATAGATTGATATACAGATAGATATACATAAAGAAAGACATATAGATAGACAAATAGATAGATAGATAGGTATATAGATGATAGATAGGAAAATAAATAGATTACAAGATAGATAGATAGATAGATGGATGGATAGATAGATAGATAGACATAAAAATAGACAGATAGATAGTCAAATAGATAGACAGATAAATAGACAAAAAAAATAAAGATGGATCAATAGATGATATATTCATAGATTAATAGATTGATAGAAAAATAGATATTAGATTGATATACAGATAGATAACACAGATAAATAATCATAGAGATAAATAGAAAAATGATAGGTATATACATAAATAGATAGGTAGTGATATAGAATGACAGATTGATATACAAATAGTTATATATTTATAGATAGATAGATAGTTAGAAAGATAATTAGATAGTTAGATAGACATATAGATATATAGATAGTTAGACAAATAGATAGACAGAAAGATAGTTATATAGATAAACTAAAAAATAGATAGAAAGATAGTTTGATAGATTGACATATAGATAGACAAATACATAGATAGATAGATAGTTAGATAGATAGATAAATAGATAAATAGATAGATAGATTATTTTATAGACATATAGATAAATGATAGATAGATAGATCGTTAGATAGATAAATAGATTAATAGATAAATATATTGAAATAAAGATAGATAGACATTTAGATTGATAAATAATTAGTTAGATAGATATATAGACATATAGATATATAGATATATAGATATATAGATATATAAACAAATAGATATATAGATAGATAGACATATAGATACACAAATAGATTGACAGATATATAGAGTGATGGATATACATATAGATAGACAAATATATAGATATATAGATTGATAGATAGATAGTTAGTTAGATTGATATATAAATATATAGCAAAGATTTAGATAGATAAATAGATCGACAAATAGGCACTACAAGAAAATGTTTATTTAATTAGGAAAATTTAGCTAGGGAAATTTAACTAGTGAAATTTTGCTAGGGATCATTCCCTAGCTAAAGTGCAACAGATTAGTGACGGAATAGCGATGTAAATTTAATGCAAAGAAAAGCAGGGAATTTAGCGACGGATTTAGCGATGAAATTTTACTAGCTAATTACACCCAAAATATAGCGACTCATTAATTATAAAATTTTCCTAGCTAATTTCATCCAGAATATAGCGATAGATTAAGCGACAAAATTTTCCTAGACCGATTTATATATATATATAATTAGCTAGGAAATTTTCCGTAGCTAATTTAGCAAGGAAATTTACACTAGCAGATTTAGCGAGAAAAAATTTGCTAAATTAGCTAGGGAATTTTCCCTAGCTATTTTAATTTCAAAATTATTTTTAAAATTTAATTTATTTTAAAATTTTTTAATTAAAAAATTTAATATAATTTATACAAATTGAATAAAAAATGAAGCTATAAATAATAATTTATAATAAATAAAAAATAAAATCATTTAATAATTTATTCTAATTCAATATTTTACAAAATTAAAATAAAAAAATAACAAAATTTTATTACATCTTATTCATCAATGTATCTATCGATAATGCGTAAGTATAATTTATCCATGCATTGACATTGATTTCTCTCCATTTGCTCCTCCGATCACTAACTTTCTGCTGTGAATAAGCTATTTGAGTCATGGTGTGTCATGTCTAGTGAAAATTCCCTTCACTTATACAAACTTCCTATGGGGAAAAATGCGGTGTCATATCTGTAAGAAATTTAAATCACTCAATCACATCAAATTAAATAAATAAATAGTTATGTTTTCATAAAAATACATCACTACATTAAATATGTACATATATCGTAGCAATTTACTCGTACACATATTACTATAGTATATGTACATATAAACTATAGTAGTATATGTACATATATACTGAGTACATATATACTTAGTATATATGTACAAAAAATACTGCACTATTATATGTACATATATACTGACTATATACGTACGTATATACCATATTTTTTGTTGTTGCTGATGTTCCCACTGCCATGGCCGCTGCCACTGCTGCTATTGCTACTACCGTTGTGGCCACTATTGTCACTGCTACTGCAGCCTCTACTACCATTGTTGTCATTTCTACCACCGCTACTGCCATTGCTATCACCACTACCACCGCTACAGCCACTACAGCCACCGTCATTGCCACAACTACAGCTTCTGCCATTGCATATAATAAAAATATGCCTGACGATGATGCTCGACTGATGAA
Organism: Sapria himalayana; assembly: GCA_029783825.1. NCBI lineage: Eukaryota > Viridiplantae > Streptophyta > Magnoliopsida > Malpighiales > Rafflesiaceae > Sapria > Sapria himalayana. The sequence goes on along the minus strand of JAREIK010000306.1, from coordinate 901,205 downwards.
CTTGAGATTGAATGAGTTTTTGGCGAGGCGGCGAGCTGCTTCTCCCAAAATAGGACCTAATATTTCTCCAGGACTAGAATTATATGACATTACACGTGCATCATCATCATCATCATTCTAAGACCTAGTACAATTAGAACCAATCTTTGCAAAATCTAGAACAAAAAAACTTATTTACTCATATGTTCGCTTTGTACAATTTAATAATTGCATATCAATACAATTAATAAGATTTTTAATACAAACCTTTATCTTCCTGGCGGGCCTAGACCAAGAATATCATACCAAAGCTTTAGGAAAAAACTAATATCCATTGCTTTTATTACATGCATCAGTGAGCAATGCACGATGATGTCTAGACCAGCCCGATAATTATATATTCAAAAGTTTGTCTATGTCTAAAATGTGTGTGTATATATGACAATTTATACATGTCTACAAATAAATATATGCACCCACTTATGTACATACTCGGTATATACCTACGTATATATTCAGTATATACGTACGTATATACCAAGTATATTCATACTTATATACTCTGTATATGTACATATACAGTGCATGTCATGTACAACATGACTCTGAAAAGAAATATCAGCACACCACAAGAGCTAGCACATGAGGCAAAGTATTGCACTGCCATAACATCCAACTATACATGGTAAGTAGAAACCTAGTTTCATTAACAAATTGCACAAGCTTTAGACTTTACAAAAACTAATTGACAAATAGAAAATAAAAATAATTGCCCGGTGAAAATCAAAATAGTAAAAGCCCAGACAAATCGAATTTTTATCTTCCAAAACAAAACCAAAAAATAACACGTGCCAATATAAAATAATACAATCTCTAATGACCATGATGCTATTTAAATCATAACATGCTTTCTATTTTATAAATCTAACATGCTCTCGAAAATAAATTTTCATCATGTATTTCTTCTTATGTGTGGCATTGTACTCAGTCTCTTTTACCGGTTTGGTTTCATTAGGAATGAGGCACCAAAACGCATGTAATTATATTATTGAACATGATATCAAAGTGGGGGAAATAAAAGTGATAATGCCGCCACCACCACCATATTTCAGCTAACATGTTGGAGACTGCCGCAAGACACCTAATGTTTTTTTTAAAGAACAAAAGTAAAAGTGTTTGGAGCATGCCATCAATATAAAGCACTACACAGCCTAGACTAGATACAAGTGAAATAAATAATACATAAATTAAAATATTGCAATATATATAATGAATATAATATATATTCATCACCTCAAACTTAAAAGAAAAAAGAAATTAAGATACTCCATATAATTCTCATTAAAATCTTTGCCAACATTGTGATGAGAATGGTTAGTACCTCGCCCAGCAGGTGCCTAACCCAGAATAGCCTATGTTTGAACAAGGAGAGCCAGGCATGCCCTCGTTAGGGCCTGGCCATGGCACATTGTCCACCTAACAAGGGCCCAGGCCCTAGACCCTATCTTGTGGGCCATATCCCTTGGATAGTGTGTGTAGGTAGCAAGTGCTAAGCATGATGGCATCATTATATCAATATATTATACATAACATAGAAGTGCTAATTCTTATGTGTATCCATATATACACATAATATAATTATTGTGTATTACAATATACAAAATACATACATAATGTATAGAGAATGTACATACAATGTGTATATATGCTCATAATGAATATATACATATATACAATGTATATAGATAGAAATTATTGTGTAGATACATGTATACATAATGTAAATACAAAATATATACATACATACCTAGTATTTAGAAAATTTAAAATTATGAATTAAAAAAATTAAATAACATTAAAAAAAATTCTTTAATTTAAAATTATAATTAATACTTATAGAATAAAAAATGGTAACATTATCTTTCAAAATAAAACTAAAACATAAAAAAATTTACAAATCATTAACTCATAAAAAGATAAAAATTATAATATATTTTTCAATCTAACTATTATGATCTGTACAACTTTAAATTTTATCATATACTTCATCATATGTATTTTGTTGTAATGTAGGAATTTGATCCTGAAGTCTCATCTATGTATTATCTTAATCTTTCTATCATAACAAATTTTCAATAATATTGATTGTAATTTGATTTTCCTATCTAAAATAATATTCACAATCATAAATATGATAGACTTTAATATACAATAAACACAGTAAAGATCAGAAAATCATGAGACATTTTAGATATCAAGAAAAAAAATTTATATAATTTTTACAAAGTCAATGCATCTAGATTCTTTATATCCACTAAAAAAGTAGAACAATAATTGATGTCTAATTACTTTAACAAGTGATTCTTATAGCTCTAATTTATCACTTACATCTAACTTATTTGAATTAACTCTTTATTCATATCTAGAACAATAAAGATGATAACAAGTTATTCATTTATAATATATGAATATATGAATATATTCATATCTTAAGATAAAAATGACTTAAGTTTATATATTCCATGAATCAAATAACATTAATACATTATTGTACCTCCTGACATATTCAATGTTATTTGATGTCTTTTTAAAATGTATATTTAATGAAATCTCATGATTATTTTTTTTGTATTGAATCTATTTAGTTTTAATTATATTATGAATTTTTTTAATAATATATGATGTGCTTTCAATGAGCAATATTCAATGATTCTCTTGGTATTACTTTAGAAGGATTGAATATGGTTGGTAGCATTTGATGACAATTCCATGTTATTTAATCACATTCAAATTTTATTAATGATACGTCTTTTTATTATTGCATATGAATTTTTTTGATCAATTTCAATCATTTTTAATAAATATGTAAGATATGTTAACATATTTTTTATAGTTCATGATTAAATTATATATGTTGGTCTTACAAAAATAAAACATATATCAAATAATTTGAAATAGAAAATTTATAAGAAATAATGAAAAAAATAAACAATAAAATAAAATACAAACTAATAACACTTGAGATTTTGATGATTAAAAAAATGAAAAACAACTTTTTTATAAATGAGCAAGAGGGGCTCTCAAATGAAAGAGCAAGCAATATGAATCTTCACCAACCCATAGTTGACTTCTTCCCACATATCAATGATCTTCAATTTTATTTGTTGGATTTTTATACAAATTGATAATTTTCAATAATATTAAATAATATCAAACATTTTTTTTATAATATATGAGTTTAAATGATATATGATTTATTTTGATATATGGTAACATTTGTTTTATGACACTTGATTTTTTTTATTATAATTCCAAAACAATTCATTGATATTTGATATCATAAAATCAATCCTACTCCATCAAAATAGAAATATATTTTTTTTATATATATCCACAAATTATTGTTCATTCTGAATACGAGAAAAAACTCTTGTTACACTTGCTAGTAAAAAGTTCAACAACATACACTTTTAATAATTTTAATATGGTATCTAAAACTAAAATATGAACATGTAAAATTTTTAAAAAATAAAAAATATTCATAAATACTTGAAGTCATAAAAAGTTGTCTTAAAACGATTTGAAAATAAATCACCAATATAAAAAAATATTAAAAAATATAAAATGAAAAAAAATCATAAATATTTATCACAATTAAAACAAAATTGTTAAAAAACTTAGATTTTCATGACATTAAATGGAAAACATTTAGTGTCGATCAAAAATATTCTAACAAATATCAAGTAATTATCATTGAAAATATATCAAATAGTATTATCCCACCATCAAATGTATTGGATAATGTTCAAGATTCCTTCAATCACCACTTACATTACAAAACAGCATCATAAAACTAAATTAATATACATTGTTTATATATATATATATATATATATATATATATATATATTACAAATTTAATGCATTTATACACACACACACACACACACACACACAACATCATATGTATATATGCATATGCATATATGTATGAAAATCTATAAATATATATAGATATATTGATGTTATTATATATTATGTATATATTTATATGTGGATTTTATAAATGATATACATGTACATATAAATTTACATATATGTGATAAAGGTGATCTTAAATCATGATTGAATGAAAAAATAATTACTTACTTGTTTAATTTATAGTATTACATATATTTTTATGCGCTAAGAAGGCAACGGCTAGAAAATAAAATATAGAAATAAAGGACATAATTTTGATCCAAAGATCATATCCTGATTATGATTCTAGAAAAATAAAAAATATAAAAAGATATTTTAGTAAAATGAAGATTATTGCTGGCGATACTCATCTCTTAAAATATTTATTTGCTAGATCTTTCTCTATTTGGTTTTATTCGTAGTGCATTCATTTTCACTCCCCTTCGATCATGGAAATGCAACAGAATGAGTGCTAAACTTTTATTGAAAGTCATTAAAAAAAAGGTATTGAAAACTTTCATGAAAATATCAACAATTTTTTAGAGGAAAGATGATGGAGTTAAAAAATTGTTGAACATGACATTTTCATGAATAAAATGGTAGTCAATTTCAATGTATTTGATGCAAGCATGAAACATATGATTGTGTAATAAGTGAATAACATTTTGTTTGTCACAAAGGAGGAGAGGTTGATGTTCGGTTTGAATTCCAATGTCATGGAGAAGATATTGGAGTCACATGAGATCAGTAATAGTAGTGACCATAGTGCAATATTATGTTTATGCACTAGAGTGGGAGATGGTAGGTTAATTTTTGGAACCAAAATTGATATATTTTCATCAATAAAATGATAGTTTATTTCAATGTGTTTGATGCAAGCATGAAAAATATGATTATGTAATAAGTGTGAATAACATTTTGATTATCATGAAGAAAGAGAGGGTGATGTTCGAGTTGAATGTCAATGTTATGAAGAAGATATTGGAGTCATATGAGATTTGTAATAATAGTGACCATGGTGTGATATTATACTTATTCACTAGAATGGGAGATATTAGGTTACTTATTTGAAGCAAAATTAATGTATTTTGATTCGAGAAAGATGCAAAAACTAAAAGTAATTTGTTGAGTTAAAAGGATGACTTACCTAATCTACATTACAAAAGGCATTAAAAGTAAGTGATATTTATTATAAATATTTCAAACCACATGTGAGGGTTTCCTTGATGCAACTAAGTATGTGTTTGACTACATGAAAGTTCATGGTTGGATTTTAGAAGTGTTGACTGACTAAGTTTACAGCATAACTATGATCAAGGCGAGTTAATGTGAGATATTGAAGGGACCCACAAAGTCATTGGTAAGTTATAAGATTAGTGAGATGCTCATCATCTGGAAGAGGAGTAGGTTTGTGGACAATGAGGGAATTTGTTTTTGTAGCATCAAGTATATTTGTTTTAACTAACAGGTCATGTGCATATTTAATTTGACTAAAAAAAAAGCCATCAGAAAATTTTTAACCTCTATCCCCATAAAATAATTGAGATTTCATAAATACTTCAAAGAGAAATCATCATTTTGTCATGTAATGAGTTAAGATATAAAAAAGTTGTCATTACTAATAATAATTATATCATCAAGGTAAACAAGAAAGATGACAAGATAAGTAAGTGTGATAAATGAATAAAGAGTTATCAGCTTGACTAAATTTAAAACAATAAAAAAAGATTTTCGACAAAATTTAGCAACCCAAGCACAAGGGGCTTGTTTAAGGCCTTATATAGACTTATGTAGAAGACAAACACAATGTAGGCAGATTGTTCTCACAAAACTAGGAGATTATTACATGAAAATCTTCTCAAAGAGATAACCAATTAGAAAAATATTCTTGACAATAGAGAGGATGAGATGACTAGTGGTAGCCATGAAGGGCTAAATGTTTCACCAAAATCAAGTCTAGTAATTTGAGAAAATCTCTTAGCAACTAAACATGCTTTAAAGAAATCAATCATATCATATTCTTTGAATTTGGTGTAATATACAATTTTTTTTCCAATAACATTAACATTAGAAGGTTTGGACACTAATGTCCTAAGTGTTATTAGCATGAATAGTAGCAAGTTCTTCTTGCCTGGAAGGTATGCTGATGGAGAACCTTGAGAGTATTTTTTTTAGTATCTTAGGATCATTGCTAACCATAAAGACAATTCTGAAAACTATTCATCAAGATAAGAAAAAGTTGTACTGGAAAGATTATGAAAGAAAGATATCTCATTTTTTATATAGAGAAAACAAATCTCTTTAATGACTACGTGTTGAGAAATATAAATCTAATTTGATTATGGATCAAGACATCTATAAAATCTGTGTAAAAAATTATATCCTACGAAAGAACAAGGTACAACCTTTTTTGAAGATTTGTGCATGTTAGAGGTTTTTAAATAAATAATGAATAGTACACCAAAAACACATAAGATATAGTAACTTGGATGGTAACCAAATAATTTAAAATATTGATAATTATTACCAATAGAAATATATGTTGTCTATTAATAAGATAAGACATAAGTAGCAATTAAGAAGGTATCAACTAGATTTTAAAGGGACATTAGCATGAAAAACAAGGGTAAAACTTATTTCTACAATATGTCAGTATTTTATCTCAGCTAATCACCTAATCCATTTTGTTCATGGGTATGTAAAAATAATATTTATTTTATCTCATTGATTTGAAAAATTACTTGAAGAAAACACATCTCTTCCATCATATTACAAAGTTTTTATCAAAAAGTTTTTCACAAACATTTGAAAATTTAGAAAACATGTGTAAAAATTAGATTTGTAGCTTAAAAAATATACACATATGTATCGGATAAAATCATCAATAAAAATAACATTATATAAAAATTTATGGGTGGAAAAAAGAAGTATTGTGCCAAATATATCACTGTGAATTTTTTCAAGATGAAAACTTATAGTAGTTTTTGATTTATTAAATAAACCTTTGTGGTAGTTTCCAAGTTGATAATTAGTGCAAGGAATATCCTTAACTATCTAATTAGAAATAGTAATAACCTTTTTATTCTTTAAATTCTTTTAAAAGACATAATTAGGATGCACTAAGTTAGCATACCAAATTTTTGAGTATAATACTTGAGATTTTGTAATAATAAAAGTTTCACTTTTTTCATGTTAAATGATAAAAAGAATTCTTATTTATGATAATTTGTCATTATCTACTATATGGAATCCTTGATAACAAAAATAGAAAAAGTTTAATTCAAATAACAAACATTGTCATGAATAAGTTGACTAATAGATAATAAATTATTTTTTATCTCAAGAACTATTAAAACATCTTTAAAATTTAATTTATCATGATGAATGTTAAGAGATACATTACTAGTATAGTAAGTAATTAGTAATGCTTCTCTATCTCCAACAAGAATGCGATCATTACCAAAATAAGGTTTCAAAGTTTATTATTTAATTCACACTTGAGGATACTCAGCTTTGTGAACAACTGAATTTTAACTCATAAATTTCCAAGGGAATCCATCTAGGTGAAGATGGCATGCTCAAGGATGTGAATTTTAAATTATTATAACTTAGATTACCTAGAACTTTTTGAGTTTTGTGGAAATGAGAGTAAGTAATAATTTGTAATAATTTTTCCTATCCTCCCCCTATTTTTTTTACAAATCATACTTTTAGCATATTTAATACTCCTAGTAGATTGAATAATCTAATCTCATATAATAATAATAATAATGACTTTCCAAAATGAGATATCATCTCGAGAGGAGATATTCCAAATATCATATGAGGCAAGATAGTAATGATGGATCCAATGGATCTATAATGAATCCTATTTATTATTGATACACAAAAGTTTCTTAATGAAAAAAAATATTATTCTTTAGGTTGATCAAAAGAAGACCCAACCCATCGTGAGAAATAGGTTTACAAACCATGCTTGATGAGATTTTATGCCTATATATAACTTTCTATGGTTGGGGAGCCCTATAAAAATCTTCTACACAAGTTATCAATGGAAATGACAATAGCCTAAGGGATGAGGAAGAGTAAAAACTAGTATCCTCAATTCCTTGGATGATAAAATCCAACAACTCTATCCTCTTTGTGACAGACAATAGTTTTTCAGCCCACAGTTGTATTATAGAAGAAATCTCATGGACTAGAGAGGAATTGTGAAGTGATCAATCTATTTGATGATTATGAAACTCTCATAAATATAAAAGGAAGTTTGATGTGTGAGAAATAAGAATTATTAATGATCAATTCATGGTGCTCAAGTTTTATCCCTCCAAATAAGATGTTCAATTTGGAAGGATTACCTTGCAGTCCTGATGGTTCAGATAATTATTGGACACTATCTAATAAGGAATGAATAGAAGATCAATCTCTTTTTGAAAAAAAAGAGATAAAGATCATCAACATACATAAGATGAGAAATTTATTGTTTAGTATGTCATGGATGGAACAATAAAAATAGTATCTAGTAGTATGATTAATTAGTTTTGATAGGTATTCCATAGAAATAATAAAGATGTGGGGAGATAGTGGATCATCATAATTCAAACCTTTTCTTTTCTGAAAAATACCCATGCATATGCCCATTTATCATTATGGAATAGCTGGTGGTTGTAATACACATATAAAAAATATTGATCATCTTGTTTGGGAAGCCTAGTGCATGCAACATCTCAGTAATGAATATTCTAATTTACCATGTCAAAGATCTTTTACATATCTATCTTGATAAAATACTTGGAGATATACCCTTCCTTGTATATCTCCTAATTAGATGTTGAGCAAGAAGAAAATTATTCATTATTAACCATCCTTAGTATACCTAAGTTTGGTCAATAAAATCATTAACTATAGACTTGTTTATGAAATTATTAGTTTAAATATGATTTTGTTAATGACATTACAACAAGAAATCAATCTATAATATTTAATAGTAGATGCATGAAAAGATTTAAGAATTAAAACAATACGTGCATGATTGATATATTCCATGATTTTTCCATTAATAATAAATGCTTATCATGCATTAGTAACATCTTGTCTAATATAATTCCTTGAGTGTTAACAAAATTTCAAGGAAACCCCATCAGACCCTAGGGATTTTAAATCCTCAGTATTAAATTGTGACATTTCTATATGTTCAAGGGTAAAGACAATTTCCTATATGTTCAAGGGTAAAGATCATTCCAAACTTGACTACGTCCACCTAGAAAAGAGGGGGGATTGTATGTAGTCCCAAAAATATTTTGAATATTATTTGTGAATTTTAATGTCACTCCTCCCAAAGAGCTTGTAGGGTCCCCATTTCCATTGATGATAGAGACAATATAATTATTTTACAACCTCGAGTTAATCATGGCATGAAATGTAATGCCCAAAAAAATTGATTTGGACAAATAAATAAGATAAATGTTGGGTTAAGTCAAACTTGGGGTTTTCTAAAAAATTAAGAAATGATTAAATGATAATTAATAAATATTAAATGATATATGATTATATGGATAAATGTCAAGTGCAAATGAATATGTAAATATATAATTGAGTATTATATGTTAAATAAGAAATTGACCAAACCCGAAAAATTAACTAATAGAAAAAGGGCAAAATATAAATTTGGTAAGTGAGGACCTAAGGGTCATATATGAATATATTTATATGCCTAAGTATGATTATGAGAAACTTGAAATGCAAATAAAATAAAATATGGGCTATATAATATTCATATATTCTCATTATATATGAATATATTATGAGAAACTTGTTATATCTAGACATATATAAGATATAGAATATATGTCTAAAAAGTAAAATAAACTCATATTAAACAGACCAACCTATCACTTAACTCTAACTTATTTGAATTAAAAAGTTATCATCTTCAGATACTTCATAATCATAATTTCATTAAAAAAATACGTATTTTCTTAGTATTTAAATAAATTTTTTTATTAATCGTAAATTATACTTTTTTATTCTTATAGCTAATTAATTTCTAATCTAAATGTAAAAAGTTTGTATAGTTATACATATAGTAAGATACAATTATTTATCATTATATGTTATTATACATATAGTATATATAGTTATAAATAGTTATATATATAATTAAATATATAGTTATATATAGATATATTCATACAAGTAATCATATTTAGTTGTACATAAATATATACAAAGTTATAAACAAATAAATAGATTTACATATATGTATACATAATTAAAAATATAGTTGTATATAATTATATAGAATTTTATATAGTTATACAAATATTTATATATAGGTTTACACATATAGTTTAGTAGCAAATATAACATATGAGGAGTTTTAGATTACTACAAACCTTGCAAATTATTGATTTAATGCAAACAATGTTAAATTCTACTTCCCTGAAAACTCTATCTCATGATTTTGTAAACCTTAATGTCATAAATATATATAATTCTATTATATATATGTACATATATACTGATATATATCTACATATACAAATATAGCAGTATATATGTATTCACTGGTATATATGTATTTGTACATATATAGTTGTATGAATGTACAAGTATTTATATGTACATATATACTTAGTAAATGTGCATATACACTATAGTGTATATGCACATATATACACTATAGTATATATGTACATGTATATACATTTACACCGTAGTGTATATGTATAAATATGTACATATATACTTGTAAATACTTATACATATATACCACTATAAATGTATATGTACATACAATATATGTACATATACACTGTAGTGTACTTGTACATATATACTCAATCAAGTTCCACGTGTAAAATCACTTGGAAACTCAATGATTGTTTTTGTTTAGATATCATGTGAATAAGCAAAGCAAAAACTAGATGATAAGATATATCAAATAGAAATGCATAATAGTCTATTGAAGTTCATAATTCAACCATGAAAGAAACATAATAGCGAACCTAAATGATTACAAGTTTCAAATTTTATGAATATTTTTTCAGTATTCATTAGTTTAATAAAGAAAAAGAAGAAAGTATGTGATAGCTATCATCCAAATCATACATGATGTTTGAGGCAGTTTGCATTGATCCATAGCTCAAATACCTCATTTTAAGCAGCAGCAATAAAACCTACCGAACGCGAACGCGAACGCGAAAACCTACCGAACGCGAAAACCTACTGAATCTTTGCTGAATTTGCTGATTATGTGATTATGTGAATTTTCTGAATCTTTGCACAATATGAAGAATTAGCTAGATGATCTTATGTTTACGCGAACGCGAAAACCTACCGAACGCGAAATCCATCTCACGAAAACTCTTCCGCGGATTTCTTCTAGTTTTTCTCTATTGCGAATTAACTTAAACAAATGATTATGTGAATTTGCTGAATGATTATTGTGCAAACTGCTTCGTGTATTGTTTTTTATGATACAGGTTCTCTCGGGTTTTCTTCCAACGTAATATCTTGCGAATATCTCGAATAAATGTACGGGTATGTGAATTGTTGAAGGATTTATTGTGAAAATTGCTTAGTGAATTGAATTTTGTTACAGTTACTCTCGTATTTGCGAACATCTTGAATTAACTGTTATTTGGGAGAACTATTGTTTAACTGTTTTTGTGAACTTCCTGGAAACAATAACGAAAACATTGAATAAATTGTTTGTTGAGAGATACAGCTTGTTATATTTGCAAATTGTTTGTTGAATGTTCTTCGGAAAAATTGTTTGTTGAATTAACTGTTACGAGAACACGAATAATAACAATCAGTATAAACTGTTAAGTGATTTCCTGGTATTCTTGTGAAAATCCTCTCACCTTTTTCTCCAGATCTGTTGTGGGATAGTTGAGGGACTTTTTATTTCGGGAATTACAGTTTTTGATATTATAAGGGTATAGTGTTGAGTAATTGTTAAATTGTGAAACAAAGCAAAAAGAAAACATCATTTAAGCTCAAAACAAGCCCAATACAAGGTAAGAATGGAAAAATCTAACTTATTATTAAATAATAAGTCTTTTGCCTCGATGGTGAAGAGCTCCGCACCGATCTTACGAATTCAAGGGAACAAAAATGGTTTCCCGGCCATTACCTTCTCTGCCAAAGAATCTCAAAGGCTCTTGGAACCTTTCGAACATATGCTCGTTGGAAAGTTCTCTCACGGCAGGCCTCAGGCGATTGGAGTTCAGAAATTTATCGATAATTTAAAGCTCAAGGGGAGGGTGAAATTTGTGGATTTCGATGCCAAACATGTTGTGCTGCAATGCTCTCTACTGGAAGATCAATATCGCCTATGGCAGCGTGGATTATGGCATGTTGAAGGCTTCCCCATGCGTATACTGAAGTGGACAAAGGATTTCACTCCTCTTGAAGAGGCGCCTATAGCTCCGGTATGGTTTACATTGCCTTTTCTGCTACTCCACTTCTTCTCTGAGACATATCTTTATGCAATCTCATCGTGTTTGGGTAAGCCCATGTTACGAGATGAAGCCACAAGAACCATGTCAAGACCGAACAAAGCACGCATTTGTGTAGAGCTAACCCTCTTAACTAAACCGCCTGAAAAAATATGGATAGGTAGTGATGAAGTGGAACAGGCCGAGGGGTTTTGGCAAACGGTGATTTCCGAAAGCCTTCCTCCCTACTGTTCAAAATGTAAGAGGCTAGGGCATGAAAATTCCTCGTGCAAGGTGGGGAAAGAAGAACATAACAATGGGTAGCAGCACTAAGGAGGAGGTGGGAATGTGATGCATTGGGTAAGGAAAGAAGAGGCTTCATTTCAAAAACAAAACCAGCCGAAGGGAGATTTGCACTCAAGCATCCCTCCAGAAAATCCAAATATTATTCAAGAAGAAGGACCCCTGAGAGAGACTAACTCGGGGATAGAAAATGATGTTAGTTTAATAAAAGGATGGGAGGAGGTAAAATATAAGAGAAAACATAAAAAAACATCTAAAACAAGAATTGTATTGAAAGAAAAACTTGAGGATTATGCATGGATTGATGAAGATCTTCTGGATTTTCCTGAAGATGAATCGGTAATTTTTAGTTGCCCTTCAAGCCATAAGGATGATGTATCCCAAGATGATGCGGAGTTTAAAGTAAAGGATGATATACATATTTATAATGAAGATTGGGGGAATCTTTCAAGAACCCAATCCATGGAGGCCCTAAAGCAAATGGCTATGGTGCTCGGAAAACAGGTAAAATATAAGAAGATTAGGTATGAAATTCCTCACACTCCTAAAACAGCAAGAAATACGAAAAAATATGCTAACATGTTATATGAATCTAAGTGTACAACTCGAGCCCAAGCTAAACTAGTTTTTAATGGATAGATGTCTATATTGGAATGTTAGGGGAATAGCCAATAGCCCCACAATAAATAGATTAAGACTTTTAATTAAAGAACATAAAATCTCACTACTGATTATTGCAGGACCAATGGTCCTGCAAGCTCAACTAAATAAATATAGAGTAATTTTAGGATTTAATAAAGCTTATGCTAATCTAAATAGCAAACTTTGGATTTTATGGCAAAGTAAATTGAATATTGAAATATTAAAAGATACTGAACAAATAGTACATTTCAAATTAGATAAGAGCACAGACCAAATAATCTCAGCAGTTTATGCAAAAAATGATAAACAATCTTGGCTGGCATTATGGGAAGAAATGAAAGATATAGCAAGTAGAAATTTACCTTGGATAATAGGAGGTGACTTTAATATAATTAGAAGCCCTCAAGAAAAGAAGGGTGGTAAATCACCAGACAAGGTAGCCATGAAACAATTTAATGACATAATAGCCATTACCAATCTAATGGAAATAGAGTTTAATGGTTCGAAATATACCTGGTGTAATAATTGGAAAAAAGAGGAGTTTTCTGGGCTCGTCTGGATAGGATTATGTGTAACACAAAGTGGGTCACCTCACAAGGGACTACGGGGCTTAGACACCTAAACAGAACTTGCTCTGACCATAGCCCACTACTTATCACGATTCAAAAAAATCAGGGTAATACATCTAATTTTAAATTTCAAAATATGTGGGTAAAGCATGCGAGCTTTGCAGGAATTGTTAAAGAATCTTGGAAAGAGCCAGCAGAGGGTAAACCGATGCAAGTTCTATCAAGCAAACTTCTGAGGCTAAAAGCTTGTTTGAAAATATGGAATAAAGAGGTTTTTGGGAAATTAAATCAGGAGCTAAAAAAACTAGAAGAAAAAGTAGCCAAGTTGGAGCAAGATTTTGACTCCACAAATAATAATGAAACTAGAATAGAATTAAGTAACGCTAAAGGAGAACTGAGATTGAAACTACACATGGAAGAAATTTACTGGAAACAACGAGCAAAAATAAAATGGTTAAAAGATGGGGATCGTAATACCAAATTTTTTTATAGTATGTCTAAAATAAAATCTCAAAAAAATAAAATTAAAGGTCTAATAAACGAAGAAGGAGAATGGGTAGAAAATGAAAAGGAAATAGGAGCTCTTTTTAAAAAATTCTTTGAAAATCAATTATGTAGTCAGTCAAGTAGGACAGATAACTCTCTAATGCAAGTGATTAGGGTTACCATTACGGAAGTTCAAAATCAATCAATGGAATTGGTCCTAGGAGAACCAGAAGTTAAAGAGGCTGTGTTTAGTCTGGATAAAGATAGTGCAGCAGGACCTGATGGTTGGAACAATTATTTCTTTCAGGTAAACTGGGATACGATTAAAACCGAGCTAGTTCCTGCAATTGCAAGTTTTTTTGTAGGTGCGGAAATCCCAAAAGCATGGGCAAAATCTTTTATAGTATTAATTCCAAAAAAAGAATCACCACAGAAATGTGAGGATTATAGATCAATAAGTTTATGTAATGCTATTTATAAAATATTGGCAAAAATATTACAAAATCGGCTGAGCTTAATTTTACCTTCAATAATATCTCTGGAACAAACGGGTTTTGTTAAAAATAGATTAATGATAGAAAATATAAAGCTTGCATCTGAAATGATGAAAGAGATAGGAAGTAAGTCTAGAGGAAAAAACTTAGTGGTTAAGTTAGATCTATCGAAAGCCTTTGATAGAGTAGAATGGGATACCCTTTGCTTTGTGTTAAGGAGGTTCGGCTTTTCAGAGCTAACCATAGATTTAATATTTAGATGTATATCAAGCAATTGGGTAAGAGTACTGGTAAATGGAAAGTTAAGTGAGGAACTTAAACCAAATAAAAGTTTAAGGCAAGGGGATCCGCTATCCCCCCTTCTTTTCGATATCTATCTAGAATTGCTAATACGTAACTTGAATAAGAAAATATCCGAAGGTAAAATATTGTCATTCAGACAACCAAGGAATACACCCAGAATAGGTTGTTTAGCTTATGCAGATGACTTTATAATATTTACAAATGCTAGCATTAAGTCTTTAATGAATCTTATGCATCTTCTCCAAATTTTTGAAAAAGAGAAAGGTCAAATGGTTAATAAAAGCAAATGTCAGTTCATGCTTGCTAAAAATGCAAAATTAAAGTTAGTAGATAAAATAAAAAGGATTATGGGATTTGCAGAAATAAAAGGGGCATTAATGTATTTAGGTTGTCTGATATATGAGGAGAGGTTGAAAGAAGAATATCTAAGTTATTTTCAGGACAAACTAAGAAAGAAAATAGCAGGATGGAAAGAAGAGTTACTGGGTTTTGGGGGAAGGATAACACTGCTGTCACATGTATTACAAAGCACGCTTACGCACATATTATCAGTGATACACCCCCCTAAGAAATTTATTAAAAAACTCGAATCGGAAATGGCCAACTTCTTATGGGGTAAAAAACAAGGAAAAAATAAACTACATTGGAAGGACTGGAAAAGTATCTGTTATCCGAAAGAGGAAGCAGGATTAGGACTAATGAGCCTCCAGGACTCGGCAGCTGCTTGGGACTATAAAAGCTGGTGGAGACTTAAAGAAAGTGATAGTCTGTGGGCAAAATATATGCGGGCAAGATATTTAGATAACAAGAATAAGACCACTAAGAAAGTCTCGAACATTTGGAAGTCAATGGAAAAACAAAAAGAAATAGTGGACTCACACTCTATAAAAAAGAGGAGCGGCTGGAAATGGATGTTAACACCACAAGGAAACTTTTCCCTCAAGTCGGCAAAAGACTTGGTCAGAAAGAAAAAACCAGCTCAAATTTTATTTAAATGGGTATGGCAAGAAAACATACCGCAAAAAATGTGCTCCTTCACATGGAAGGCTTTAATGAATGCTATACCGGTAGATAGAAATATACAAAAGAAAGGTATAAACATCGCTTCTAGATGTGAATGCTGTTTACAAGCGGTTGAAACTACCGATCATTTGCTTTCTAATGGTCCCATTGCAGCAGAAATATGGAAAGAAAAGGAAGGGGAAAAAAGAATATGTAAAATGGATGATGGATTAATAGATAAAGTTAAAAAATGGGAAAAGGAGAAAATGAAAAGTCCCACCAGGAAATGGCTCAACCAAAAACTGCCGCATCTAATTATTTGGTGTATATGGAAATCTCGAAACAAAAGTAAATTTGAAAATATAAGGATGAATTTAACAGAAATTATAAAAGATATTAGAAAGGAGATATGTAATATATCACTAATAAAACCGATAGTTATTCAGTAAAGGGCGAAATGCATACAGTGGAATGCTCCGCCGGTTGGTAAACTCTCACTGAATACGGACGGGAGTTTTAGCAGGGACACTGGAATAGCAGGAGGAGGCGGGGTAATAAGAGATCATACAGGGACAGTACAGAGAGCTTCCACCAGATCTAGTAGAGCCTCTTCGGCGTTAGAATCTGAAATCAGAGCATTAAAATCAGGGTTAGAGTTATGCAAGCACCTTAACTTTAAAAACATTGAAGTACAGGTAGACTCAAAATTACTAGTTGATACAGTAATCAATAAGAAAATATTATGGAGGAATGAAGAGGAACTAGAAGCAATTCTTGGTCTTATGGATGAACTGAAGGCCTCAATAATACATATATACAGAGAAGCGAATTATCTAGCGGATAATCTGTCAAAAATAGGTACCACCAGAGGAGATACAGAATTTAATGAGAAGCTCATGCCAAATAAATTAAAGAGAATAGCATGTTTAGATAAAATGGGATTTCCTTATTTTAGAATAAATAAACAAACCATGAAGATATAACAAAGCCTCAACTTTCTGATGGATTGGGCGGGAACAATAAGTTTTTTAAAAAAATGTATCTTGACTATTGCTAATATAATATAATAATATCCATTCTGTTTTGTACGCTGTTATATAAACACTTTTATATAAAAAGTTGTATAAAGCCTATAATAGTTATAAATAAAAATATAGATGAGTACACAGATAAGTCATGGGACTTCAATATTAAGATAATTAAGCAGCAAAGGATAAAAAGCATAACCTGGAATAGACTTCCAGCAGGAAGCTATCATTTAACACGGATGGCATTTTTCCAGGGTAGGGTAGGGAAATTTCTATCTTTGCAGGGAAGATATCCAACAAGGCCAAAATTTAAAGCACTCAGCAAAAGGGAGGTAAAGGGCAGGACCGAGGATGTGACAGAGTTATTGTCCTTACTTCTAAGGTGGTGGCAAGTCTTAGCAGAAAATTCACTAGTCCTGATGAGGAAAAAGAGCCTGCCTGAAGAATGAGAAAATTCAGTTGGCTGTGAAGACCTTCTGAAAGAATCTCCAACAGGGAAGCAAAGGTAAGTCGGTAAGGTTACAGCTTATATGATATTGGTTGTATTGGTTTTTTTGCAGGAAAAGCTGTCAAGCACCATAAGGGGGCTTTAGTATTGAGGGCAGCTATTTTTTATTCTTTAAATATTGCCTGTAATTTGTTGGTTTTGATATGCAATGAATTAGAAAATAGCATCTGTAACTCGATATGTAATGAGTTAGAAAATAGCCTGTAACTTGATATGTAAAGGCGACAGGAGTCTATATAGGGCAGCATCAAACCCAACTGAAGGGACATGGAGTGAAGCTTCAACAGGTTCATAGAGGTAAGAGAACAATAACTGGAATTATGCACAATTTTGTCATTTTGGGATGGTAATGATGCAGGAGGAGACTGAATATACACCTCCAAGCTTATGGCATTAACGGGGCAGCTGAAGGTGACCTATCAAGTAGGGGGGGCTCGTACCGAGCAGCTCAAAAAGCATAGTTACTCCTATTCAAAGTGCCAAACAAAGTTATGAAAGCAGGAAATGACTATAAACACAACTTGAATAAAAATAGTCCAGAAAATTGCATCAAAATTAGTATACATACTACATAATGCATACTTAAAGAAGAGAGTCAAAAGCATGATTTCATAGAGCTAGGTTTTTAATTCTTTTTTGAGAATGGGTGTAAAAGGGAAAAAGGGTAGTATTAGCTTGTACAAATGGTATTCCTCCGCCAAAAGAGAGGGCATAATAATAATAAAATAAACCTTAAAAAAAAAATAGCAGCAGCAAAATAATGAGATTTGTATGATTTCATTACTAACTCATGTAACTATCCCACAGTGTACCCAATGAATTAAGGGTGTAAATTGTTAAACAAATTGGAGCTTATATTACTCTCATTAATATAAAAATATTGTGATATGATTACAAGTCACAAATTTTATGAATATTTTATAAGCATT
The DNA here is from genome assembly GCA_029783825.1 of Sapria himalayana. Classification (NCBI taxonomy): domain Eukaryota; kingdom Viridiplantae; phylum Streptophyta; class Magnoliopsida; order Malpighiales; family Rafflesiaceae; genus Sapria; species Sapria himalayana. The sequence continues at coordinate 882,558 of JAREIK010000306.1, read as the reverse complement.
CATTAGTTTTATAAGGAAAAAGAAAATAACACAAGATAACTATCATCCAATTCATACTTGATTTCTGAGGTTGTTTTGCATTGATCCATAGCTCAAAGTAATTATAAGTAGTTATACATAAATGTATACAAAGTTATAAACAAATATATAGATTTACATATATGTATACATAGTTAAAAATATAGTTATATTTAATTATATATAGTTTTATTTAGTTTTATGAATATTTTTTCAGCATTCATTAGTTTAATAAGGAAAAAGAGGGCAGTATGTGATGGCTTTCATCCAAATCATACCTGATTTTTGACGCTGGTTTGCATTGATCCATAGCTCCAATACCTCATTTTAAGCAGCAGCAAACTCATGAGATTTGTATAATTTCATTACCAACTCATGTAGCTTTCCCCGAGTGTACCCAATGGACTGAGGGTGTAAATTATTAAATAAATTGGAGCTTAAATTATTCTCATTAATATAGGAACATTGTGATATGATTACAAGTTTCAAATTTTATGAATATTTTATCAGCATTCATTAGTTCTATAAGCAAAAAAAAAGTAACACATGATAACTATCATCCAAATCATACATGATTTCTGATACTATTTTGCATAGATCCATAGCTCCATGTAATTATAAGTAGTTATACATAAATGTATACAAAATTATAAACAAATATATAGATTTACATATAAGTATAAATAGTTAAAAATATAATTATATTTAATTATATATAGTTTTAATTGGTTTTACAAATATTTATATATAGTTATATACATATAATTAAACATAATGTTGTATGTTGTTATACATGTAATTATAAATATAGTTACATGTGGTGATACATATAGTTACACATATAGTTATACTTATATTTATACAAGTATGTATATATATTTATTCATATAATTTTATATATTTATACATATAGATTTGTATAGGTATAGATATAGTAAAATACATTTTAATATACTAATATATACAAATGTATATTAAATATATGTTGTAAATTATATATTTAAATAAAATTATGTATAAAGCTTTTATAGTTATACATATAATAAGATACAATTATATATAGTTATATGTTATTATACATATAGTATATATAGATATAAATATTTTTATATAGTCAAACATATAGTTATATATAGATATATTCATACAAATAATTATACATAATTATATAAAGTTATAAATAAATATAAAGATTTACATATATGTATAAATAGTTACAAATATAGTTATATTTAATTATATAGAGTGTTATATAGTTATACAAATATTTATATTTTGTTATACAAATATTGGTATATAGTTATACACATATAATTAAACATAATATTGTATGTTATTATACATGTAATTATAAATATAGTTAAATGTGGTTATACATATAGTTGCACATATAGTTATACATATATTTATACATGTAGGTATATATATATATATATTATGTAATTTTCTATATGTATACATATAGTTATCTATAGGTATATATATGGTAAAATATATTTTTATATACTAATATATAAAAATGTATATTAAATATATGTTGTTAATTATATTTTTAAATTTAATATTGTATACTATTTTATAGTTATACATATAGTCAAAGACAATTATTTATAGTTATATGTTATTATACCTATGGGATCCAATGGCAAAAAGACACAAAACAGAAAACAAACAAGTTCAGCATACAACAGATCAGAACAAAGTAAATGTGGTCTTGTATTTCAGGTATTCAATATATAATTATAAATACAATTTGAATCCCCTAGAAATAGATGATGTCATCCACATAATAGAACAAAATTTAAGCAAAATAGGAAAAGATTACGTCAAAATCCAGATATGTCAACAAAGTTTGTCTCATCATGCTAAAATTAATTATGACTTGCTGGTAATGTAATTGGAAAACCAATCAAGACCCTCATAGAGGCCATCTCCAAAGGTAGCACATGTGCTCTGAATGTGCCAATGGCCTTGGCAAAGAGAATGAAGTCCTAGCTTGTTAGTAATTTCAACTGCATTCAACGCATTGGGAAGATCTTGCTTATTGGCAAATACCAGCAAAACTACATCTCAAAGCTTTTCCACGTTTAGCACCCTATGCAACTCATCTCTGGCTTCAACAACTCGATCTCTGTCATTGCTGTCCACCACAAATATGAGACTTTGGGTATTTTGGAAGTAATCTCTCCAGAAAGGGTGAATCTTGTCTTGACTCCCAACATATCACACAGTGAAATTGATGTTTTTGTATCCAACATATCCAACAATCTCTACATTGAAGACAATAGTAGGAATTGTGGTGACAATTTCACCAAGCTTCAACTTATACAGAATGGTTGTCTTACCACCAGCATCAAGACCTAGCATCAAAATCCTTATCTCCTTGTTGGTAAATAGCCTGCTGAATAGCTTTGTGAACGTAAACCCAATTTATTCCACTAAATCTCAATCCCTTTGTTGTATGGCAGTAAAGAGTTCTGATGAGAGAAACAAACAGAATCAATAGACCTCAAGAAATGGTCACCAGAGAGGGAGGTCGACCTTTATATATTCTTATACCTTTAGTATATATAATTAAAAAAAGAGTAATATATAGTTAAACATATAATTATATATAGATACATTCACAAGTAGTACTCTAATCAAATATTGAGTCAAAGTATTATATAAGGAAGATTAATAGTATCTTGCAATAATGTCACTTTTTGCATCTACTCTACTGAAATTGTGAAACATGTTGATATTTATGTGCTCAAGTATTTTTCTTCTCAATATTAATGTTGATATTTATATAGATATGCATTAATATATATGTGCATATACACTACCCTGCACACACACACATTTATACATCCATATACATTACTATACCTTATATATATGCATACACGCCCCTGTACTATTGTTTATATTCACACATGTATCTAAATTTTCAAAGTAGTGTGTATATACTTGTATGCATGCAATACTACTGTACATCCACACAAACACACACATATACTTATATACATGAAACTATTATATATATGTGTGTGTGTGTGTGGGGGGGGGGGGTGTGCGTGTGTATGTGTGTGTAATGTATTTAAAATTTTTTGATTTTGAAAATTTTATTAAAATAAAATATTATATATTATACACAATTTATAAATATTGTAAATTCTTTATATTTAAAACAAATATATGTGTGTGTATGCGTGTGTGCACGTGTGTGCGTGCGCGCGCATGCACGTGTGTGTGTGTGTGAAGCATATTAATGCATAAAATGAAATTATGAATTATATATATGAGCTTCTATTTTATTCAAATAGTTGTCTTTTTAATATTTATATTAAAATAACTACCATTATACTCATATTAAAAAATGAAGTTGACATATTTGTAAATTATTTTGTTTTTACAATTATATTAAAAATGAAAATATAGTTCATAAATAGATAATATTAAAAATGAAGTTGACATATTTGTTGTATAATTTTTTTATTAAAATATTAATGTCTTTGATAAATTTGTACCCACTATTTATTGTTATTAATAAATTTTTAGAAACTTTAATATTCAAACAAATATAATATAGTGCATATAAATACATGCCTTTAATGTTTAGTAAAAAATCAATTATTTTTTTAATTATGTTAAAATAAAATAGAGTACCATATAAATATATTAGTATATTTTTCTACAAGTAATTATTTTTTTTATTCAAAATCTATAAATAACCATATAAAGATATGAATTTGTTTTTTAAAAAAATTATTTAAATTTTTTTTTTCAAATTGAATACATGACAATGTTTTTTTTTGTAATTAATAGATACATTTCAACATTGATTATTTATAATAAATATAACATATTGCATATTATGATGTGCAAATTTTATTTTGTAAATAAATTTTATTATTTGTTTTGAAATTTACAACATGAATTTAACAAATGAACATTTTATAAGAAATCAATTTTAGTTAAATGATATTAAGTGAAACAAAAATACAACTCTAAACATATTAAATCACAATGAGTTATAAAAACATAAAAACATACAATAAAATACATTAAAGGTTGAAAAAATTAAATTTAAGTTCCTAAAATAAATGGGGAAATGATAAAGTTTTATACAATATTCAAAAAAAATATGTATGAATGAGAAGAATGATATGAATGGATATTATGTTTCTGAAACATGTAGTTATACATGTTATAGATGTAGTTATATATATTCTTTCATGTAATTATATATATTTAGATGTTTGGCTATGTATAGGTATTGATGTAGATAAATACATATATATATATATATATATATATATATATATATATATATATATATATAGTAATATGTTGATATACAATTTGTTAAATACATTTATATATAGTTATATATAAATGTATAAATCTTTATACATTTAAGTTCCTCAAATCAATAACTGTATTTAAACATAACTATACATCAATATGCATGTGTGATATAATTCGAATTTGTTATATAAGTGTATTTTACTATATCTATCACTATAAAAGTAGTATACATAAACATAACTATATATAAATATAACAACATATAATTAATACACACACACACACAATCATATATATATATATATATATGTATGTATGTATGTCAGATTAGCTGGATATCTTATATATTTTAATCCAGTATGAATCATATTGATAGTCAAAGCTAGGGTAATTATAATGGAGCCTATGCGGCATTTAATTAAACATAGTAATTAAAGTATAGTCAAATATAAACCTGTATTTAAATGTCTTGTAAATTAGTATCAATATACATAAAGCCTATTACATTTTTATTTGAACTAATTGAAAACTTGTCAATAAATGTTTACAAATATTAATATGACTATACTTTAAATTTATAGATATTAAATACACGCTTACATTTTTATAAGAGTATGTGTTTTTCCCTATACATAAAGCCATGTATAAAATATAGTTTACAGATATTAATTTAATTATACTTATTGGGTAGGCACTGCATTATGGAATAATAGATATTTTCATAAAGCAAATTTATTAAACGTGTTTTTCATAATGATGCCTTGCAAATTTTAAATATACATTATTAAAAGCTTATCATAAAGTCAGAATAACTTTATTTGTGTAAAATAAGTATATAATGTTATTTGTATAATACTAATTATATTTGAAATACACGACATGTATGTATCATATATAGAATTATGATAGATATATATATAGATATAGATAGTTATGTTTATGTATACTATTTTTATAGTTATAGTTATAGTAAAATACACTTATATAAAAAATTTGAATTATATCACACATGCATATTGATGTTTATGTATACTATTTATATATAGCTATGTACATTGATGTAGATATCAAGTCGGCATACCCATTCTGCCTCATCAACATCCACATAATGAGAATGCATTATATTACAAATGAATGAAATATGTATACAAATAATTTTATATAAGCAATCCAAGCATACCGTGGTGATTAAAGAAGAAGAATTTCGGGAAAAAAATAATAGAATCAAAATGCACACTCTTGCATTAAGATAATATATGAAGAATTAGGGTAAAAAATGTACTTCAAATCAATAATAAATTCTCGTTTACTCTTCGATTAGGGTTTGATAAATCGGTGTCGAGAGATAGAGGTGGATTGCAGGGGACTTAGGTGATGTCTCTAGTGTCTTGACAACAAATGTTTAGCCAAAATAAAATTGCTAAAATTACCAAAATTATTAAAATTACCAAAATTATTAAAATTATAAAAATGTTTTTCATTATAAAAACATTAAATAAACAATAAAAATATCAAATACAAAAAGACTCATTTTGTTTATTTATTATCAAAATATTTCCAACCAAATTCATGTGCGTGTAGCAAGGTACACATGAAAAACAAACACCTTACAATTTTTTATTATAAAATTAATTAAACACTAAATATATAAATAATTTCAAAAAATAAATGTTTACCCTTAAAACAAAAAAAAATCAAATAGCTACACAATTTACAAACTTCATATAATAAAATATACATGAAAAGATATTTTGTCATATAGTCACTCTCCTAAGAGTTATTAAATACTCTTTATTAAAAAATATATAAATATATATATTTTATGGTTATAAATTTTTAAGAAATCATATTAATTTTTTTGAAGATAATATAAAATAATTTTAAAGGCATAAAATTTCATATTATTTGATATCATTTTTATATTTTAAAATTCTAAAAATTACTTAAAGTTAGAAGATAATTAAAAAAAGTTATATTTATTATTTTAATAAAAGCTAAATATTAAAAGCTAATAGTAAAATGATTACTCAATTGTTTAATTCTTATAAATTTTAGTAGGGGTAAACATCTATGTATTTATTTTCTTTTAAATTTACTAAAAAAATTTAAATTTGTATTACAATACAAGATTTTCAAATTTTGAAGTAATTATTTTTTAAAAAGTTTCTTATAATCATATAATTTTTTTATCCTTATAATATTATTAATATTTACTATTTTATTCATCAATTCAGATATTTTTGTAAATATTTTCTATTTAATCATACAAAATATTATTTAACCTTTATATTAGTAGAAATTTTAATGTATGTTCATTTATTTTTTAAAATATCTTTAAAAATTATTATAATTATAGAATTAATTATTTAATCTTACTTTAATACAAATTTTTAAGTTTCTTAATTAAAAATTTTTTTAAAAAATTTTGCATACTTTTTAAAAAAATTAATACATCATAAAAAATAGTTATTTTAGTCCATATTAATATACTTTTTTTTATTTTTAAAATTATTTATTTTAATATCCTTTTTTTATAATTTTATGGGGAGAATGTTTCTTTCAAAGATCACTCATCTATAGACCATTAACATATATTTGATAAACAAAATTAAATAAAATATAAAAACTAAAAATAAATTAAAAAAAATTAAATAATTAAAGATTGGCTAGGGAAATGCCAAAGCTAAATCCATCGCTATGTTCGGAATTTAATTAGCGAGGAAAGTTCAAGCACTAAATCTATCGCTATATTTCGGATTTAATTAGCTAGGAATGTTTCGTCGCTTAATCTGTCGCTTAATTTGTCGCTTAATCCGTCGATATATTTTTGATTTAATTTGCTAGAGAAATTTCATCAATAAAATCCGATGGTATATTCAGAAAATAATTGGCTAGGGAAGTTCTCTCGCTAAAATCTGTAGCTATATTTAGTATGTAATTAGCAAGGAAAATTCTGTCACTAAATCCGCAACTATATTTTGGGATATAATAAACTAGGAAAATTCCGTTACTAGAATCCATCGCTATGATCTAGATGTAATTATCTAAAGAATTTCATCGCTAAAATCTTCGCTATGTTCCGGATGTAATTATCTAGAGAAATTTAGTGACTAAAACCGTCACTAAATTCTAGACTTTATTAACTAGGGAAATTTCGTCGCTAAAGTTGTCGCTATATTCCATATTTTATTAGCTAGTGAAATTCCATCACTAATCCATTGCTAAATTCTCTCGCTTTCTTTGAGCAGAATTTACGAAAATATTTTGTCACTAATTCATCACTAATCCATTACTAAATTCCCACACTTTTTTTGAGTAGAGTTTACGAAAATATTCTGCCTCTAATTTGTCGCTAATTCGTTGTTAAATTTCCCTGCTTTTCATGAGTAGAATTTACGAAAATATTCAATTGCTAATCCATTGCTAATCCGTTGCAGATTTTTATTTTGGTGAAAAAACATAAATCCTTTCCTATTCCCTAGCTAATATCTCACAATTTAGCTAGGGATTGATCCCTAGCTAAATTTCCTAGCTTAATGAATATTTTCATGTAGTGTTATATTTCAATATTTCTATCTAACTAACTATATATCTATCTTTGTTTCTATTTATCTTCCTATCCATCTATCTTTCTATCTATATTTCTATATATCTAACTATCTATATATCTATCTATATATTTATTTGTCTATATATCTACCTATCTATCTGTCTATTTATTTTCAATTTGTCTATCATTCTATCTTTCTATCAGTCAATCTATCAACTAACTATCTATCAATCAATAAATCTATCTATCTATATGTATATCTATCTATCTTTATTTATATCTATATGGCTATCTTTATATCTATTTATATGTCTATCTGACTATCTATCTATATGTCTATCTATCTATCTCTCTATCTATCAATGTGTCTATTTCTCTATATGTCTATTTGTATATCTCTCTATATATCTATTTGTCTATATGTCTATATATATGTCAATCTATCTAATTTTCTATATGTCTATCTATATATTTGTCTTATATATATATATATATTAATATATATATATATATATATATATATATATATCTATCTATCTATTTGTCTTTCTTACTATTTGTCTTTCTTACTATCTGTCTGACTAACTATCTATCTCTCTATCTATCTTTCTATTTGTCTATCAATCTATCTTTCTATCTATCAATGTGTCTATTTCACTATATGTCTATTTGTCTATATGTCTATATATATGTCAATCTATCTAATTTTCTATATGTCTATATGTCTATCTATATATCTGCCTTATATATATATATCTATCTATCTATTTGTCTTTCTTACTATGTCTTTCTTACTATCTGTCTAACTATCTATCTATCTCTCTATCTATTTTTCTATTTGTCTATCTATCTATTGATTTACTGTCTATCTGACTATTTGTCTATCTATCTATATATTAATTTATTTGTCTATCTATCTATCTATGTTATATCTATTTTTCTAACTATATATATATATATATATATATATATATATATATATATCTATATCTATATCTATGTAGCTGTATGTCTAAATATCTATCTCACTTTTTATCTATCTATTTATCTAAATATATATCTATAATTTTGGCTATCTATATCTTTATATATAAATCAATCTATCTATCTGTCAATCTATCTATTGGTCTATCTTTGTGCCTTTCTATCTGTCTATTTATCTATGAATCTTATGTTCGATCTATCTGTCCATCAATTTATTTTTCTATATGTATATTTATTTGTCTATCTATTGGCCTACCTAATTATCTGTCTGCCTAAATGACTGACTAACTAACTATCTATTTGATTATATTGTGTCTATTTGTCTATATATCTATTTATCTATCTATATGTCTATCTATTTAACTATCTATCTTTCTATCTATCTGTTTATGTATTTACAATCTATATGTCTATCTATCTATTTATCTATCTATTTATAAATCTCTCTATCTATTTATCAGTCAATATATCTTTATATCTACATATCTATCTATCTATTTGTCTGTTTATCAATCTATCTAACTATATGTCTGTGTATCTATCTGTCTATGAATCTATCTATCAATCTTTCTATAAATGAATATCAAATTATCTATTAGTATATCTATCTATCTATCATCTGTTTATTTATATGTCTAATATTCTACTAACGATATGTCTATATATCTAACTATCTATTAGTCTATTTATCTATGTTTTTGCCTAATATTTGTTTATCTACCTGTCTATCTAAATGTCTATATATTTTTCTATCTATATGTATATCAATCTATCTATCTATATGTCATTTTATTTCATTATCTATATATCAATTTGTCTATATATATATCTATCTGTTTATCTATTTCTCTATCTACCTAACTATTTATCTCTCTTTCTATCTCTCTTTCTAACTATATAAATATCGATCTATCTATTTATCTTTCTATATATAAGTCTATCTGTCTATTATTCTATTTGTATATTTATATGTTTATCTATCAATCTTTCTATCTATCTGTCTATCTATATGTCAAGCTATTTATTAGTCTATCTGTGTGTCTATCTATTTATCTATCTATTGATCTTTCTATATATATCTTTATCTATCTATCTATCTATTGAACTTTCTATAAATTTATCTATTTATATATCTGTCTATCTATCTTTCTATCTATTTGTCTCTCTATTTATCTATCTATCAATCTATCTATCTTCAATCTATTTGTCTATCTAAATGTCAATCTATCTGTCTATCTATCTATCTATCTACATGTCTCATTATCTATCTATCGATCTATCTGTCTGTCTAACTATCTATCTATTTGTCTATCTATCTGTCTATCTACCTATCTATTAGCTATCTATATATCTATCTATAATTTCTATCTATTTGTCTATCTATCTATTAATCTATCTATCTAATTTTATATCTATCTAACTATATGTCAATCAATTAATCAATCAATCATCTATCATTCTATCTATCAATCTAAATTTAAAATTTATTCTCAATATATTTATCAATCTATATCAATCTATCGATCAATAAAATTATCAATGTCTATCAATTTGTCTATCAATCTTACTATATGTCGATCTATCTATCTATATCTCTTCTATCAGTCTATCTATCAATTTCTATCCATCTATTTATCTATCTATCTATCTATCCACCTTTTTATCATTTTATTTATCTCTCAATAAATCAATCTATCTATATATTTATCAATCTATCTATATATGTATCTATCTATATGTGTAACTATCATCTATCTATCAATCTATTTAAATATCTATGAATCTCTATCTATCTTTCTAACTATTTTTCTCTCTATTTTTTTATCAATCTATCTATTAATATTTCTTTTAATCAATCTACCAATATGTCTATCGACCATTCTATCTATTGTTAATCTATGTGATTATCTATCCGTCTATCTATCTATTTATCTATATGCATATTAATATGTCTATATGTCTATCAATCTTTCTATCAATCTTTCTATCAATTTATTTATTAATCTATTTATCAATCTAACTATCAATTTATATATCAATCTATCTATCAATTTGTCAAACAATCTATCTATCTATCTATATGTAAATTTATTTATCATTTTATCTTTATATTTTTCTATCTATCTATGTGTCTATCTATCTGTGTATCTATTTATCTATTGGTTTTTTGATCTATCTAACTATATGTCTATCTATCTATCTGACAGTCTATTTGTCTCTTTATCTATTTATATGTATGTCTATCTATCTATATATCTATATGTTTGTATGTTTGTCTATCTATTTGTTTATTTGTATGTATCTCTATCTTTGTTTGTCAATCTATTTGTGTCTTTATCTATTTGTCTATATGTCTGTCTGTCTATATGTCTATCTATCTATCTATCTATCTATTTTTCAATCATCAATCTATCTATCTATATAAGTATCTATCTATCTTTCTTTCTTTCTTTCAATTTGTTTATCTATTTGTTTATCTATTGATATCTCTATATGTTTGTGTATCTGTTTATCTATCTATCAGTCTTTCTATTAGTTTATCTATCTGTCAATCAATCTATCTTTTTGTCTATCTATGTGTCAATTTGTCTCACTATCTATCTATCCATCTATATGTCTGTCTATTTATTTGTTATATATCTATCTATATGTCAATTTGTCTATATATATATATATATTTATTTATTTATTTATTTATTTATCTATCTATATTTTTGTTGATCTATTTGTCTATCTATTTGTCTATCAATCAATCTATCTATCTTCTATCTATGAATCAATTTATCTATCTATCTATCGATCTAGTTATCAATAGATTTATCTATGTATCTATTTATTTCTCATTTTATATATCTATCTATCTGTCTGTCTATCTATTTATCTATCTATCTATCTATCTATCTGTCTATCTTCTTATCTATTAATCTATATGTCTAGCTATCAACCAGTCTATCTATTTGTCTATTTATATGCTAATTTATTTATCTATATTACTATCTATCTATTTGTCTATCTTTCTTTCTCTCTTTATGACAGGTTATCTATTAGTCTATTTGTCTATCTATCTATCTATAAGACTATCTATCAATCTTTTTATATGTCTATATATCTATCTATCTATATGACTATCTATCAATCTATATTTCTTTCTATATGTATATCTATCCATCTATCTATCTATCTATAATCTATCTATCAAATAATCTATCTATCTATTATATATCTATCTATCATTTCTACATCTTTATTTATCTGTCTATCTATCTATTTGTCTATCTATCTATCTATTTATCTATCTATATTTCTAAACAAACTATCTATCTATCTTTTTAACTATATATCTATATGTCTATCAATTTGTCTATTGATCTGTCTTATATATTTGTATCTATCAATCTATATTTGTATCTATCGATATATCAATTTCTCTATAAATTTGTCTATATATTTGGCTATCTATCTGTCAAAACTATTTGTCTATCTATCTAACTATCTAGAAAAACTATCTATCTATATATCTATCGATTTGGATATCTATTGTTATCTATCCATATATCTATTTGTCTATATATCTATATATCTAAATATGAATCTATCTATATGTCTGTCTCTCTATCTTTTCAAATCTATCTATCTATATTTCTATATGTCTATCTATATTTCAATATATCTATCTATTTGACTCTCTCTACTCTATCTTTCTATCCATCTATTTATCTATCAATTTTCTTTCATTCTTTCTATATGTTTATCTATTTATCTATCTATCTATTTGTCTAGCTATCTATTTAACTATCTATATGACTATCTATCTATCTATCTAATTATCTATCTTTCCATCTATCCATCTACTTATTTTATTTATCTGTTTGTCTATCTATTTGTCTCATCTATCTATCTATTATCTATTAATGATGTATTAATCTGTCTATCAGTCTCTATATCAATCTATCTATAATTTGTTTATCAATATGTCTATAAATCTTTCTATAAATTTGTCCATCAATCATTATTCTAACTAATAATATATATATATATATATATATCTTTGTATTAGTCTAACTATCTATCTATTTATCTGTTTATCCATTTTTCTATCTATCTATATATCTTTATTAATATCTATCTTTATATCTATTTGTCTATCTATCTATATTTATAACTATCTCTCTATCGATTTGTTTATCATTATATCTATCTATCTTTTTATCTATCTAACTATCTCTCTATCTATCTATCTATTTGTCTATCTTTCGGTATATCTATCTATCTATATATTTAACTATATATCTTTTTAACATGCTATCTATCTATCTAACTATCAAATATGGCTATCATTCTTTCTAACTATATATCTATAAATATATCTCATTATCTATTTGTATATCTATTTGTCTACCTATTACTCTATCAATCTATCTACCTATTTGTCTATCTATCTTTCTATCTATATCTATTTACTAATATACCAATTATTTATCTATTTGTCTATCTATCTATCTATTTATCTAACTGTCTATGTGTCTATCTATGTATTTATCGATCTATTTGTCTATCTCTCTATCAATTTTCTATCTTTATATCTATCTATCTATCTATCAATCTAAACTATATGTCTATCAATTTGTGTGTCTTTCGATCCATTTAGATATCAATTAATTCATTTAACAAATCTATATGTCTAACTATCTATCTATATATCTATCTATTATCTATCTATATGTCTGTCTGTCTTGTTTATCTGTGTGTCAATTTATTTATATATCTAACTATAAATTATATCTTTATATTATCTACTATAAATCTTTATCGTCTATCCATTTGTCTATATGTATGTATATCTGTCTATCTATCTATCTATAGATCTATCAATTTACATATCTATCTATCTATCTAACTATCTTTCGATCTATCTTCTATATACTATCAATCTATTATATGTCTGCCTATCTATTATATATCTATCTATCATCTCTTTGTCGATCTATCTATCTATTGTCTATCTATCTATCTATTGATCTGTATATCTATCTATGTATTTTCTACTATGTATCTATTAATAATTTGTCTATATATTTTTCTATATTTCTAAAAATTATCTATCTTCTATCTATCTAACAATTTTATATATCTCTATCTATCAATCTATTTATTTTTCTATCTATTTGTTTATCTATCTATCTTTCTTTGTTTTTATCTATTTATCTGTATATCTATGTATCTATCTATTATCTTTCATTCTATCTATATGTCTATCTATTTTGTCTATCTATCTATCTTCTATCTGTATGTTTGTCTATATATTTATCTATCCATGTGTTTATTTATTTGTCTAACAATCTATATATCGATCTTTGTATCTATATGTCTATTTCTCGATATATCTATATGTCAATATATCCATCTAACAATTTTACTATCTATCTATCTTTCTATCTATATATCTATCTATCTATTTGTTTATCTATTTGTCTATGTATCTAAAAATCTTTTGTCAATCTATCTTATATCTATTTGTCTATCACTTTTACTATCTATCTATCAATCCAATTAATCAATCTGTTTGTCTATATATCTGTATATATCTGTCTATTTATCTATCTATCAATTTAACTATCTATATATTTGTATATATATATATCTATCTATCTATATAACTTGTCTATATATATTTCTATCATTCTGTCTAATGATTTCTCTTTCTATAAATCTAATTATCTATTAGTCTATTTATTTTTTAATCAATCTGTCGATATATCTTTCTATCTATCTTTCTATATGCATGTCTTTGTATTTGACTATCTTTTTGTAAATATATTATTAAATCTATTTATCTATATAATTGTCTATCAACCTGTCTATCTATTTGTCTAACTATCTATCTATAAATCTATCTATCTATATATCTGTCTATCAATATACCTATTTATCTAGCTATCTATCCGTCTCTCTAGGTATATATTTATCTATGTATCTATGTGTCTATCCATGTATCAGTCTATCTATTTTTCTATATGTTTATCGATCACTATATTTATCTGACTATCTATCTTTATATCTATATATCAATCTTTCTATCTATATGTCTAACTAATTGTCTTATATAAATCTTTTTATCTATCAAATTATCTGTCTGTCTGTCTATATATCTATCTATCTGTTCGTATATCTTTTCTATCTATCTGTATATGTATTGTGTTTTAATCTATTTGTCATTCTTTTGTCATTCTATTTGTCTTATAATTTAGTTATATATCTTATTATCTGTCTTTCTATGTGTTTGTCTAACTATTTGTTTATCTATCTATCTGTTTATCTATCTATATATCTATCAATTATCTATCTACTCTCTATATGTCAAATCTATTTATCATCTAAATTTCTATCTATCTATTTTTCTATCTATCTGTCTATTTGTCTATATATCTTTCTATCTTTCTATATATCAATCTGTTTATCTATCTATTGATCTACCTATCTATCTGATGATCTATCTGTCTATTTATATGACTATGTATCTATCTATTTATCTATCTATGTATCTATCTAATAATTTATCTTTTTGTCTATCTTTCTGTTTATCTATCTATCTATCTTTCTATCTATCTAATTATCTATCTTTTTTCTATCAATCTATTTATCTATCTTTCTAAGTGTTTATATATCTATATGTCAGTCTATCTGTCTTTCTATCTATCTATCTATCTATTTATATATCAATTTGTCTATATATATGTATACCTATTTGACTATCTATATTTCTCACTATCTATCTGTCTCTATATATAACTTTCAAAGTGTATCTATTTTTCTAGTTATCTATCTATCTATTTGTCTATCTTGCCATCTATGTATATGTCAAATATACATCAATCTATTTTACTATTTATCTATCTATCGATAAATCTTTCTATTTATATTTCTATCTATCTATTTATCTGTTTATCTATCTATATATCTATTTGTATATCTATCTATATATCTATTTATTTGTCTATCTATAGATCTATTTATTTGTCTATCTATCTGTCTGTCTATCTATGTATATATATATTTCTATCTATCTATATCAATCTATCAATCTGTCTGTCTGTCTAAATATATATTTCTCTTTCTATCTATCCATCTACTAAATATATATCTATCATTTTATCTATCTAAATATCTATCTTTAAATCAATCTATCTTTTTGTCTATCTATCTATCTATCTTTCTATCTTTTTATTTGTCTATCTTTCTTTCGACCTATCTATCTATCTATTGGTTTATCTATATGTATATCTATTTCTCTATCTATCTGCCTGCCTGATTGTCTATCTGCCTGAAGATTGACTAACTAACTATCTGTTTGTCTATATGTGGTTTATTTGTCTATATATCTAGTGGTCTATCTATCTGGAAATCAATTTGATTATCTATCTTTCTATCTATCTGTCTATCTATATTACTATCGATATGTCTATCTATCTGTTTATCTATCTATCTATTTATATATCTATCTATCAATTTATTAGTCAATCTAACTGTCTATCTACCTACCTACCTATCTATCTATCAATCAATATGTCTGTCTGTGTATATATATATATCTATCTATATATCTATCTATGTGTCTGTCTATGAATCTATCTATAAATTTATATTAATCTATCTTTCAATGTATCTATATATCTATCTGTATATCTATTTGTCTATCTATTCTCTTATGCATATGTATATCTATCTATCTATATATCTAATCTATCTTACTTTTCTATCTATTTGTCTACTATCTATCTATCTATATATCTATATGTCTATTTATATTTATATCATTCTATCTATCCATCTATCTATATATCTATTTACCTATTTGTTGTCTATCACTATATTTATTTGTGTATATATGTGTCTATTTATCTGTCTATTTATCTATCTATATATTTGTCAATCTATATGTCTATCTATCTATCTATCTATATGCCTTTCTTTGTGTCTATCTATCTATATATCAATATGCCTATCTATCTATCTATTTCTCAATATACCTAAATTACTACCTATCTATCTAATTATCTATCTATCTTTCTTTCTTTCTTTTTATCTATGTTTATCTATCTCATAGTCTATTTATTTATATATCTATCTATTTATCCATCTACCTTTCTATATATCTGCCAATCTAAATATTGATCTATCTATTAGTCTATTTGTCTATCCATCTAACTAACTAACTATCTATCTATTTTTTGCTATTTATATATATTTCAGTATATATCTATTTATCTATATTTTATTTGTATAATATATGTGTCTAAATATCTGTCTATCTATCTTTTTATATATCTGTCTATCTATCTATCTATCAATCTATCTATCTATCTATTTGTTTACCTAAATGTCAATCTATCTATCTATCCATTTATCTATATGTCTATCTTTTAATCTTTCTATCATCTATCAATCTATCTATGTATCTATCGATTATTATCTCTTTCTATATATTTATCAATGTGTCTTTCTTTCTGTATATCTATATTTTTTTATACCTATCAATTTTTTGATATATCTGTCAATCTGTTTATCTATCTATCTATTTGTCTATCTATATATCTATCTATCTATCTACCTGTCCATATATCTATCTATATATATGTCTATCTATATGTTAATTCAATCTATCTTTCTATCTATCAATCTATTTTTAAATTTGTCTATAAATTTGTCGATCAATATATATAACAATCTATCTATCAATATAATTATCAATATGTCTATCAAATTGTTTATAAATCTCACTATCTAACTATCAATCTATCTATATATCCATCTATTTTTAATTTTGTCTATCAATCTATTTATCAATCTAAATATCAATTTATCTATCAATCTAATTATCAATATGTCTATCACTATGAATCTTAATATCTAACTATCTATCTATCTATATATCTATCTATATATCTATCTATCTATCAGTCTATTTATCTATCTTTCTATCCATCCATCTATCTATCTATCTATCTTCTTTCTTTCTTTTTTTATATCTTTCTATCTTTCTATCTTCTCTCAATCAATCTATCTTTCTATATATCTTTCTATCTATCTATTTAATGATCTATCTATATAAGTGTCTATTAGTCTCTCTAAACTATATATATCTATCTATCTACCTAAATATTATGAATCTATATGTCTATCTATGTTTATAATGATTGTCTATCTATTTATTTATCAATCCGTCTATCAATCTATCTTTTAATCACCCTACCATCTGTCTATTAATCATTCTATCAATTTGTCGATCTTGGTGTGTAATCTATCTTCCAATCTATCTCTCAATCCTATCTATTTATCTTCTTTCTTTTAATATGTCCTATTAATCTTTCTATCAATCTTTTTATCAATCTATATTCAATCTATCTATCAATATGTCTATCATTCTATCTATCAATTAATCTATCAATTTGTCTAACAATCTATCTATCTATAAATATATTTATCTACTTATCTATATTTTTCTATCTATTATATGTCTAATCTATCTGTCTATCGATCTATCTGTCTATCTATTTGTCTATCTATCAATCTTTTGTCTATCGTCTATCTATCTATCTATGTATCTTTCTATATGTTTGTCTATCTGTTTATTAATCTATCAATATATCTGTATGTTTATATGGTGTCTATGTATTGTCTATCTATCTGTCTCTCTATATGTTTTCTTTTTGTCGGTCTCTATGTGTTTATTTATCAATCTATCTATTTATCGGCCAGTCTATCATCAATCAATCAATCTTTCTTTCTATATGTCTAATTATCTATCTATATATCTGTATGTCAATCTATTTGCCTTTCTATTAGACTATCTATCGTCTATCTATCTATCTCTCTATTAATCCATCTATTTGCTCTCTATGTGTCTATTTTTCTATCTTTCTCTCTATATATTTATTGTTATATATCTATCTATCGTCTATCGATCTATTATTTGTCTCTATATCTATCTATCTATCTATCTAAGTCTATATATCTATCTATTTGTTTATCTATTTGTCTATCTATCTATTTAACTATATATATATATATCAATATATCTATATGTCTATCTATTTTTCAATTTATAGTCTATCTATCTTTCTATCAATTTATCTATTATCTTGCTATCTATAGATCTATCTTTGTATCTATCTATCTATCTATCTATCTATCTATGTTGTCTGTCTATTTATTTTTATATCTATCTATCTGTCTATCTATCTTTATATCTATATAATTATATGTCTATCAATTAATCTATCTATCTATCTATCTATTTATATGTCTAATTATTTATCTATATAACTATTCATCAATTTGTCTCTCTATCTGTATATCTATTTATCTATCTAATTGGTTATCTATCAATCTGTCTATCTATCTAATTATCTATCTGTATGTCTATCTATCTATCAAAATATCTATCTATCTTTCTTTCTTTCTATTTATCTGTATGTATATCTATCTATCTTATCAATCAGTCAATCTCACTGTCAATTAATCTATCTATCTATCTATTAATCTATCTATCTATCTATCTATTAATCTATCTATCTATCTATATGTCTATCTATCTGTCTATCTATCTTTTTATCTATCTATCTATCTTTTATCTATCTATCTCTTGTAACAAACTATCTATCTATCCTTTTATTCTATATATCTATATGTCTATCAATTTGTCTATTGATCTATCTTTATATATCTATATCTATCTATCTATCTATATATCTATTTGTCTATTTAGTTGTTTATTTTATGTCTATCTATTTGTCTAATTTTTTTCTAAATATCTATCTTTCTAACAAACTCTATATCTTATATCTATATTTCTTTCTATCTATTCTATCTATTTATATTTTATACCTATTTGTTTATCTATCTTTATATATATTTATCTACATATCTACCTCCTTATCTATTAATCTATCTATATGTCTATCTATCTATCTATCTATATGTCTATCTATCAATCTATATTTCAATATGTCTATCATTTTGATTATCTATATATCTATCGATCTATCTGTATGTCTGTCTATCTGCCTTTTTTATATATCTATCCATCTTTCTTTCAGTTTATCTATCTTTTTATCTATCTATATATCTGTCTATCTATCTATATGTCTATCTATATGTCTATCTATCTATCTGCCTATCAATCAATCAATCTATCTATCTATGTATCTATCTGTTTGTCTGTCTATCTATTTGTTTATCTATCTGTCTATCTAGCTATCTATAAATCAATCAATCTATCTATCTATGTATCAATCTATCTATCAATCTAAATATCAGTCTTCTATATATTTGTCTATCAATATGTTTATAGATCTATCTATAAATTTGTCAATCTATCTATCTATCTATTGATCTGTGTGGGTGTGTGGGTGGGTGTGTGTATGTATTAGTCTAACTATCTATCTATTTATTTGTTTATCTATTTTATCTATCTATCTATTAATCTATCTATCTATCTATCTTTCTTACTTACCATCTATCTTTATATATATTTATCTATCTATCTATCTATCTCTATAACTATCTCTCTATCAATTTATCTATCAAAAAATCTATATATCTTTCTATCTAACTAACTAACTAACTATCTATCTATTTATCTATTTATTTGTCTATCTATCTAATATCTGTCTGTCTATTTATCTATCTATATCTCTATCTATATCTCTATCTATATCTCTATCTATATATCTTTTTATTAAGTTATCTATCTATCTATCAAATCTTTCTATGAATATATCTATTAATCTAGCTATCAATCTCACTACAAAAAAAGAACAAATAGCTAGGGAAATTTTGCTAGCTATTTGGGCGTATTCCATCTCTAAAATAGAATAACGATGGATTATCATTGTAAATAATGTCAAACTAAAATGCTCGTCACAAAATATTAAGGAGAAAAAAAAGTTTCTAGCAAATCTTTTAACGAAAAAAATTCCCTAGCTAATTATATTCTTCCCTTCCTAATTATATTCTTTCCTTCCTAATTTTAATCATAATTAAGAGTAGTAATTAATATTTTTAACTTAATAAATACTCAAATTTCCCTAGCTAATTAGTGAGAGAAAAATTTCTAGCTATTTTCTTTCCAAAATTATTTTCATAATTTATTTTTTTAAAAAAATTGATTTCATTTTTTTAAAATTTTATTTTAATTTAATAAAAACATATAATATAAACCATTTTTTATTATTTACAAAAACCAAAAATAGTTTAGAAATAATTATGATATAAAAGTTACATGGTTAAAAAAATAACATAGATATAAAATCTTTTAAAAATAAATCATCATCTTCATCATTAGATGGTACATTTGTGCTAGGCTCTCCTATGTGAGTACACTAATGGAACTCGATGTGCTATCAGTCTCATAAGGATGTTAATAGTGACTCCTTATAGGTCTTCTACTATTTCATTACTTTCTTGGTTTCTTTCATCTCATCATTCACTTTATTTTTTTCCTACATTTCTTCCTTCAAAAAAGTTATCTAAAGATTCATAGAACCCTCAACTGGTTGAGAAGCATCTATCATACGTTTCTCCATGAGTTCCTATGATAAAATAGAAAATAAAAAAATTGTGCTAGATATAAATAAATTAAATATATTATTTTTCATTACACACTTAACTTTAAACAATTACTATAGTAGTCTAATAGTGATGGAACCACCAAAGTAGTGGTCACTTTCATAACAACTATATAGTTTTTACTCATTTGATTCTACATGGAAAATCACTTTCTTTGATACATATAAAAAAATAACCCAATGAACACAACCCACATGTTGCACACACCACACCATGGCTGCATCAAACTTACACATGGTGCACGTTCAGTACATCAACCACACATCCACGTTCACTACACCACGCACACACTGTGCAGTTCCACACAGTTATGCACCACAACTATACATCAATGGTACCACATCTCATGGCATCACTGCCAACTTGACCATGCACCCACTAACACTAAGCATCATGCCAGCACATGTGCATCACACATCATCGATGGCATTGGCACTTTGTGTGCCATGGCGCATGGACCATCTAGGCAGTTCTGAAATGATGTGGCAGATAATCATTTTTTCAAAAGGATAAAAAGCAATTAATCAAATAGTTGGAACATTCTTACCCATTGTTTTTGTTTACTTCCTCCATATACATAGTGCCTATGCTCTTTGCCTTTTATTCAATAAGGATGACAGTAGTATCAAAGGTTCTGATTGTGATGGAGTTGAATCAACCTTTTTGTCTCCCATGATGGTTCAATATTCCATGATTATATAATGACCATGGAAGTCAGACAAATTATCAAAAAGTAAATCTTTAATAAAAAACAATTAATGGGAACAAAAATAATTCTTAAAAAAAATAATTATTTATTTTATGAACATTCTATAATTGTTTACACATCAAATTTGCAATGAGATAAAAATACTCAACATTTTACAATTATTATTCCTTTTAAGCTGTGAAATTAAAAAAAGAGGGGGCCATCCTTACTACTAACTACTACTTTAAAAAAATATGCTTATACTAGTTAAATGAAATCACAATTATTTGGCTTACCAGCAAAAAATGCAGCATCACTTTGAATGAGAAGAGGGGGCATGACACGTCTAAAATAGGGATCAACAATTTGATAATGAGATATTACCAGCTAACCACCTATTAATAAAGGGTGAACAAGAACAAAGGAGCCACACAAACAATAAAAACAAAACAATGGATAGAGTAATTCAAATTATGTAGTTTACATTTAAAGTAGCAGGCAACTTATACAAGTTATATGAGGAATGAGGGAATAGAAAAACAAGTCTGTATGTTGGAACACTAATGGCGAATGAAGTACGAGCAATCAAATTCAAATAAAATGAGTTCTTTACTAGAATGATATTATCTTTTTTTGTTTTATTTTTCTCTCCACTCTATTTTCTTTCGTTCTCTATCCCCAATGCACGCAAAGCCCTAATGGGTTCCTATGAGTTAAGACATCAAGCTTACATGATGTCACAACATGAATAAAGGCAAAGTAAGAGTTGTGCAAAGTGGTTGGGTGGGGCACAAATTCTGCAAGTGTCAATAAGTGTTTCTGCTAGTGGTATTGCCTTCAATTTCAAGAAGGTTTTTACCACATCATTTTATTCTTTCAGAAAAGAGATTTTGGTTCCCCAAAATTAAAATAATTATTTTTTATATAGACAATTTTTATTTTAAAAACTCACAAATTCAATATTATTTATGTTTTTATGTAATATTCATCATAATTGCTTATATATATTTAACATTATTAAGAAAACATCATCTCAACATTTAAATAAAAAAAATAGTGCCACAATTTTCATCATGAGATACAATATTTAAATACATACCAGGATATCATCTAATAGTCCCAAACCACGAGGTATGAGTCTTCCAAAAGATTAAAAGACTTGATAATCTAAATCTAAATATATTAGACAAAGATATCATAATTGATTCTTTTAGAAATAGGCGAATCATAAGAAATTTTTTAAATAGCTTTTTGTAACCAAAATAAATATCACTTATATCATTAATATAGTTAATTAATATAGATTCTCTCTTATATATTCATATAGACATAATTTTTTGAATTCTCAAATATTAAAATACAACTCCAAAATGGTTATTATAAGATTTTTGCATTCTATTATAATTTCTCACAAATAATATGTATATCAACTAGACATGAGAAACACATTTCTCTCTGATAATCTTAAGAATAAAAAATATATACAACAACCATCTTGTTTTACTATTTCAATGAATGCATGTATGATGTGTAGATTGTATAAATCTTATATACCAATACTAAACTTAGAATATAATTATTTCAATGTTTCAATATTTTATAAATGCTATAATAAAGTATCACTTGGGTCTAATTCCTTCCTCCATATAGACTATAATGACACTTATTCTAAAAAAGAATAAGAATTTAACTTATTATATTATGAATATATTAAAAATATACAATAAATGTACACCATCAACTACATTTGTTATTAGTGAGGGTTCATTTCATATGTCAAGGCAATCTTAGACTAAATATGCTAAATCAAAAAGAACAATTTAATCCAAATACATATGTTTTTGTAATGAGCTTAATGATGCTAGAAAATTCAAATTAGATAATAAGTTAAATTTTTCTTAGTATAATTCTTTAATCATTACTAAGTAGATTTATTTTAATTGAATAATGATATATCCACAAACCACAATTCAGAAACACATAAAATAATATGGTTCACTAGTCGTTCAGCATGACTAGCTATATCCTCTAGAAAAATACTTATGTGTTTACAGAGTATAACCAAAACAATGTCTTACAGAAGCAGCAATTGTGAAGAAAAAAAATCATACAGAGAGAGAAGACAAAAAAGAATAGTTCAGCAGTAAATCGGGAGTAGCAAAAAATAGAAATAAAAAATCAATTTATATTAAATAATTTCTCGATATCAATAAAGGTGCGGGTCGAATCACTTGGGTGGATCGAGTTATGCTCCAAAATTTTTTTCAGCCCACTGACCGAGCTCAACCCCTGTTGGTGTGCTATTGCTGCATTCCCAACCTTTAAATATTTTATTTCCTGTACTAACAATATATAAATAGAAAACATTTTTTGTTATACAAAGTAGTTTATCAAAACAAATTAATACAACAGACATTAAATATACAATTTTCTCTAGTAATATTTTTTATGGTTAAGATGATGAATTGCATGATAGGGATTTGTCAATACAACTTAAAGATGTTCCATGTATAGTGGCAAGTTCAAGTTCTGCTTTGGTGAATTATTTTGATGTTTCTTCTAACCCAGGATTATCTTCTCATCCTAGAGTTTCAAATTTCTTGGGTCACCCTTGCCTATTGTATCATTTGCTTGTAATTAGGTCCATAAACAATTTAACCCACAATTTGGAACATTTTCACGTTGTCATATGCTTTCATTATTAATTCCTATCATACAAATTGATTCTATTTAGATATTTCTCCATGTAAACCCCTTATGTGTGCCAACCTTCCTTCACGAGCCGACATCATTGCCTATAATCTAACTATAATGCACTTCTGGCTCTTTAGGATCTTCTCTTGAACACCCAAAAATTATTTGAGTACATCATAGGATGCTGTTATTATCGCCAACACAATTACTGTTTTAATTATTATTAGTTTATTATGTTACAAGTGAATATTCTTTGATTCTAGTTCAAATTAACGTGATTAATTTACCTTTTGATATTTTTAACTTTCACACACCAAAATAAAAAGGATATTGAAATTTATTATTGGAGTTACTTATTTAACATTTGGGATTTTTTACTTTTATTTTCCTTCTTGATGGGAGCACCCAACTCATATGGGTCACCTAAATGAAATTGCCTCCTATATAAGGGGCTTTTATGAGTTAATATGTATATAAGAGTTACTGAAATTTGATTTATGATATTTTAGTTTGTGTTCAAGTTAATTTTATAATTTCTACATCACATTTTATAAAAGTGTCAATGTCAAAATATGGCTTGTAAGTGGAACCTCTAACAGTCCAATAAGACACACTAGATTAAATTTCATCTAAACCAGTAGGCTTTGAAAAATTATCATCAATACCTCGAGGAGGAGTAGATCCACTTGTGGTCTTCCCTTAAGCACTTTATATAAAATTCTCTACAAATATTATTTTGGTAAATTGAAAGGAAATCTACGCTAGATCTCTAACAACTATATCTGATAAGTCTCAAATACGAGACTTAGCTTACTTGGATTAAGTCACTTATCATCACACCAAGACTTTAAAAATATCACACATCTCAGTATTATTCTAATATTTATATATTCAACACAAAGATTTCCTAAGTTATCCACTACTAAAAATAACAAGAATACCGACCAAACTACCGACCAAAAAAATAGGATGGTAATTACCGACCAAATCATGATCTTTTAGAGACCAAAAAGGGATTTTGGAAAAAAAAACTATTTCCAACCATATTTCTAACAAAAGACCAACCATATCTATTGACCAAATATTTTTGGTTAGAAATTAGTATGTAAATTAGTAGGGAATTAGTGAATAAAAATTACCGATAAATTACTGACCATCTAACGATCAAAGATATATTACAATGAAAAATGGTCGGTAAAGTAACTTTCCAAAATATTTATAACTATTAATTATCGACTAAACAACCGACCTAAAAAATAGGTCAGTAATTACTGACCAAATCACGACTATTTGGAGACAAAAAAGGGGGTTCAAAAAAAATATTTTCAACTATATTTCCTACCAAAGACTGAGCATATTTACTGACCATATTTACCGATCAAATATATTTGGTTGGAAATTGATCTCTACATTAGTTGCGAATTAGCAAATAAAAATTACCGATAAATTATTGATTTAAAGACAAAAAATATATTGCCATGAAAAATGGTTGGTAAAGTAGCTTTCCAAAATATCTATAACTTCTTAATTACCGACCAAACTACCGACCAAAATTTTGATCGGTAGTTTCTAGATTAAATTTTTTGATTAAAAAAAATTGCTAAGGCATTAACAATTAGCAAACTTTCCCTCTTTCATTTTTCGAAGCAAAAGCAATATGCGACTATAAGGGAGAAACCAAGAAATTCTATCATTTCTTCTGAATCCATGTAAGTTTTTCATTGTTCTTCTCCTTCAGAATGTTATATACATATCTCCATCTCTCTGAATTTTATTAGCACTATCAAATTTTCATTTTTTTCAGAATAATCAAGTATTAGCTTTTTTTAATTCTCCCCCGATTTTCTGTCTCTTTGCTTTTATTTTTATTTAACCTATATGATTTTGACTCTACTCCATTAATGAAACTATAAATTGTCAGTATAATCTTTATTCTTCTACTGTTTAAATTTTTAGGGTTTTATTGATTTCAAATACAATATATTTGCATTTTGTTCTATCCTTTTCAAGCCGAAGAAAACATATAATGCATGATATTTTCTGCTCCTGTAACTTAAGAAAAATTAAACTTAATGTTAATGGGTTCTATTTTTGTTATCTCTGAATAAATAATAAACATGTAACAATATATATAAAGTATTATAAAATTATATAATCGTATGACATTATATATAAATATCTATACTTTAATTTATATAAATGAATTACATTATTTATAAACACTTATATGTATATATTAACATATAATGTTAAATATAAATATTTATACGTATGTATTAATGTTTGTAAATATCTATACAACATTTACATAAAACAATCCATTTAAAAATTTTTTTATATAGCAATTATGTAACATTAAATGATTATACAATTTTCTAAATTTTTATATTACATATTAATTTTTATATAAATATATAATATTTATAATGTTTATATAAATCTGATACAAATACTATATATTATTTATAAAAGTGTTACATATATAAAATTATATTTAAGTAACATTTATAAAAATATTTTAATCACAAATCTTATATATAAACATGTGTTTAATTATATAATCAATGACATTATATATAAAAGTATTTATAATTATATTTATAATTAAGTAAACTATTTTTATAATTATATTTATAACTATACATAACTAATTTTTAACTATATAATATAGTATAACTATATGTATCATTTTATATAACTATATTTCTAAAAAAATATATTATATGTATACTAATATATAACTATATATAATTCTATTTTACTAAATGTATAACTATATAAATGTTATATATAATTATATCTTTAATTACATATATATATTTATAACTATATGTGTATAACTATATATAAATATTTGTATAACTATGTAACACTTTATATAATTAAATATACTAATATTTGTAACTATATATACATATATGTATTCATATAATTAAATCAAAATATTTGTTTATAACGTTGTATATATTTATGTGCAACTACTTATACCTACTTGTATGAATATATCTATGTATAACTATATGTTAAATTATATTTAACTATTTATAATTATATATATTATATGTATAATAATATATAACTATAAATAATTGTATCTTACTATATGTATAAATATAAAAGTTTGATGCATTCTTATATTTAAATATTAAATTTATAGCTTATATTTAATATATATTTGTATATATTATCATATAAAAAAGTAATTTACTATAACATAATGTATAAATATATAAAATTAAATGAAATCATATTTATACCTATATGTATAAATATAAGTATAACTCAATGTGTAACAATATGTATAACCACATGTAACTATATTTATAATTATTGTATAACAACATACAACATCATGTTTAACTAAATGTGTATAACTATTTATTTATATTTGTATAACTATATAAAACTCTATATAATTAAATATAACTATATTTATAACTATGTATACATAAATGTAAATCTACATATTTGTTTATAATTTTGTATACATTTTTGTATAACTACTTATCACTACGTGTATTAATATATCTATATATAACTATTTTTTTTAATTATATATAACTATTTATAACTATATATATTATATGAATAATAATATATAACTATAAATAATTGTATCTTACTATATGTATACTTATAAAGGCTTTATACATAATAATATTTAAATATATACTTTACAACTTATATTTAATATATATTTGTATATATTAATATATAAAAAAGTTTTTTACTATATATAAACCTATACATAACTATATGAATAAATATATAAAATTAAATGAACAAATATATAAACCTACATGTATAAATATACATTTAACTATATGTGTAACTATAAGTATAATCATATGTAACTATATTTATAGTTACATGTATAAGAACATACAACATTATGTTTAACTATATGTGTATAACTATATATAAATATTTGTATAACTATATAAAAGTCTATATAATTAAATATAACTATATTTGTAACTATTTATACATATATGTAAATCTATATATTTGTTTATAACTTAGTATACATTTATGTATAATTACTTATAATTACTTTTGTGTGTGTGTGTGTGTGTGTGTATAATGATTTATAACTATATATACTATATGTATAATAACATATAATGATTTATTTGCAACTATATGTAACTATATATACTATATATACTATATATACTATATATACTATATATACTATATATACTATATATACTATATATACTATATATACTTATGTATAACTATATATCTGTAACTATATATTTGTAACTATATAATGATTTATAATTACTTATAATTACTTATAACTATATATTTGTAACTATATGTTTAACTATATATATTGATTTATAACTATATATACTATATGTATAATAACATATAACTATGCATATATGTCACACTATAATGGACCATTCTGGCACAACACGGCCATTTGTATGCCTCTATGTTTGACATTACTCATAAATAAATATTTAAGTGGTTGATGAATCACAAGAGCTGCTTTTACATATTCTATTGTCTGCTCGTTATTTATTTTTGTTTTGAATTATTTTCATCTTACTGACATTTATTTTTCCTAAGTGTTAGGTGTAATGAGGTATGGTTGATTCTGAAACCTCCTCCACCTTTTGATGATACCAACCCATACAATGTGTTAAAGC
This sequence comes from Sapria himalayana, assembly GCA_029783825.1. Classification (NCBI taxonomy): domain Eukaryota; kingdom Viridiplantae; phylum Streptophyta; class Magnoliopsida; order Malpighiales; family Rafflesiaceae; genus Sapria; species Sapria himalayana. The sequence goes on along the minus strand of JAREIK010000306.1, from coordinate 853,040 downwards.
CTCGAGAGAATGCCCAACAGCTCAATACAAGACAAGTATAAGGTCTTGAAGTCTTTTATGATGTAATTAAACATTTTACAAGCAAATTTCATAATCTTCTAAGCTACTTCTCATTATGTGTTAAGATGCAATGGATGGTAAAATAATTTGTAATTGATTGAAAAACTTTGTTTGGTATTCAGATTAGGCATAATGTGTTAATATTAATAAGTTATAAAAAAAGATTTTATTTTTTTATTATAATTTGCATCTTTTAAAAGAGAAAAAGGTCATATATGTGTGTATGTATCCATGTATGTATGTATCAATGTATGTATGTATTCATGTATGTTTGTATGTATGTATGTATTAAACTTTCATCCTATAAAATTTAAAAGCAAATTTTTTGTGCCTTGTGTTTCCAGGTACACCGTAATTTTGAACAAATAAAAGAAGATGTTTGCAGCCCTGGTTAATGTGTTTGATCCCTTTTTTTATGTTTTTACTGAATTTCTAGCTATTTAGTGTTAATGCTCCATTATGGATTAGGACAAAACCTATTGAAGTGAAAATAACTATTGGACGTGTGGAGGTGGAGGTGGATGTATAGTAGGTTGCATATCATGGGTAAAAAAAACTTTATCGAAACCAAAATAAATTTTCAATGATCATAAAATTAATTAGAGACAATCGAGTTTGTTTACTAAATTGAATTTTTTTGTGACTAGTTATGGAAGATGATCGTGAATGGATGTACAATGGTCGAATAATCAATGGAATGTTCTCTAATGAATGGGGGGATAAAGTTGATGAATTTGTTGAGCTTTCTCTTAGACATCATGAGTGTATGAATGGTGGTAAATATATAAGGTGTCCTTGCACTTTAGTTAAATATCAGATTAATCCAACAAAGGTGTATGTATTTGTTGAGTTTGCTTTTAGAATGTTGAGACTATGAAGATGCATTTGTATAGAAATGGTTTTGTTGGGGATTCCTATGTTTGGATATACCATGGTAAGAAGCAAGTCCAACAAAGATGTCTGAGTTCATTACGGGTGTTAGTAAGTAAAACTAATTAGATGGTCTCACATAATATGAATCACACTACATTCTATAAAATAGTTTGTGATGTAGTGGGTCCTGAATTCAACCTGAATGAGGAACCCAATGCCAAGGCAATGAATTTGTATGATATGATTCAAGCTGGAGACAACCCGGTTATAAGAGAAATTCTAAGCATACTTAACTATCTGTAGTCGTGAGGATGTTAGAAATAAAGTGCAGACACAGGTGTCCGCAGACATGGTTTGATGATTTGTCTAATTTTATTCAAGAATTGTTTCTAGGAGATAATCTAATGCCATTGGATTTCTACAGCATGAAGAAGTTAGTTAGAGGCTTGGGATTACCCGTACAGGTCATTCATTATTGTGTGAACAACTGTATGATAAACGAGGGTGATGACAATGACCTTAAGAGTTATAAAATATGTGGTCATGCTCGGTACAAGCAAAAGGTTAGGAGTTCTGGAAATAGATTGTATATATGAAAGTTGAAGGTGCCAAATAAGAAGATGCATGATTTTCCAATAACACCTAGGTTGCAGAGATTGTATGCATCAATCACAACATCTAATGAAATGATGTGGCATTCAGAGCATCATATGGAGGATGGTAAGATGTGTCACCCTTCTGATGCCCCTACTTGGAATCATTTTGATGGGTGTTTTCTTTATCTTTCTTCTAATATTTGAAATGTTAGGATATGTTTGGCTGATGGTTTTCAGCCATTTGGTCAATCTGGATATTAATTATAAGATGTTGTATAACTTGCCTGTGGTGGTAATGTTGTATAACTTGCCTCCGGACTTATGTTTGAAGGAAGAATTTATGTTTTTTACTATGTTAGTGTCACGACAAACAAATCTAAAGGGGAAGATAGATATTTTCTTGCAGCCATTAATAGTGAAGTTGAAAAGTCTTTGGGGTGTTGGGTTTCAAACTAATGATATTTCCAAATTGATAAATTATCAGATGCACGCTGCCCTCATATGGATCATAAATGACTTTTTAGCATATTCTATGATGTCTGGCCGGAGTACAACTGGTATGTTAGCATGTCTGCATTCTATGGAAGATTCTGATGCTTTTATTTTAATTAAGAGTGGAAAACAGTCATGGTTATACAACTATCAGAAGTTTTTACCCATTAATCATCCATTTAGACATAACACCAAAAATTTCATTAAGAATAGAAAGGTTACTAAACAATTTACGAGGGTTAGATCTTGGGATGAAATTATGTAGGATTTGAACAACATAGAGTTGAGAAAAGTGATAGATATTGATGCTGAGGTTGTGAATGAAGATATATCTAAGATTTGTGGGCGGAATAAGAGAAGTATTTTCTAGGATTTGCCCTACTTGCATGAACACTTGCTCAGGCACAATCTTGATGTTATGCATATTGAGAAGAATGTGTTTGACAATATTTTCAATACAATATTTAACATTCCATGGAAAACTAAGGACACGTACAAGTCAAGAGATGTGTTGAATAAATATTGTCATCGTGCTCAATTTGTAAAAAATCTTGTTACCATTAAATACCCTGATGTGTCATTTGTTGTGAATAAATCATAGAAGAAGGATATATTGGAGTAGATAGATGTGAACAAACTTAAGATGTTTGGCATGAAGAGTCATGATTGTCATGCACTCATGCAAAGGTTGTTACCAATTGCTCTTCGAGAATTCCTGCCTAATAGAATATGGGAGCTGATAACTGAGATTTATTTATTCTTCAAGCAATTAACTTCTTCTTCTTTGACTGATGAGGAATTCAGGAATCTGGATGAATAAATTTCTATTATCTTATTAAATGTTGAGAAAATCTTCCATCTCAGTTTTTTGACTCAATGGAACATCTTCCAGTGTACTTGGCTTATGAAGCTAGGATTACTGGTCCTATTCATTATCATTAGATGTATCCTCCAAAAAGGTAATATTAATTCACTCAACCAATTCTTTTTCCACACACACTCACACACACACAAATGACTTGTAATATTCAATAATCTTTTTATTGATACTTGAAGAAAATAAAACATACAAAATGAATAGGGCTCAGGTTGATGATTCTATATCAATAGGTTAAATTATGGATGAGGCTGCCAAATTAGCATCATTATATTTCAAAGAAGGAGATCCAACTCTTCCACTTAAGGAAAAGCAGAATTAGGTTTATCTTATTGACATTGTGGATAATGATATGTTTGAAATTTTCAAGCCTTGGGTAAAGCAATTGGTGCTTAAGCAAAATGGTATCTAGCAGACAATGAATATACTACATCACTTCTATATGTCCTAATGAATTGTCCAAATGTTCAATCATTCATAAAGTACGTATTACCTAAAAGTCAAATGAGATCTATTTACCATTTTAATTTATTATTTCCTATCAATGTATCCATTATTTCTAAATTCTTTTTTTTGTCAATTTGTTATAGATAAACATAAATTATTTCCAAACATGAATGAAGAAGCTATCAATATAGTGATGAAGTAAGAATTTCCATCATTGTTTGAAAAATACATATGTTTACTTAAAATGAAAATCAAAAAATAATTATTTTGTTCTAATAAAAATTTATAATTGTAATCTCAACAATCCACTGATTTTCGATTACAGGTTCATAATCATGAAAATAAAATTTCCAATCATTATCTTTGAAGTATAGCACGAGGTCCTCTAAGAGAGGTTAGAACTTATAATGGTTACTGTATGAATGGTTTTAAATTTCACACTAAATTGTATCGTAGTTATCAGGCAACCGACAATTCGAGGGTATGCATTAAAAGATCCGTATACAATGAAATTGAATATGACTATTATGGGACTTTGGTCAAATTGATCGAGTTAGACTTTGAAGCCCTCCCGGTTAAATTAACTGTATTATTCAAATGTGAATGATTTGATCCAACATCACATGTTAGTAGTGTTGTCCATCCTCGATATTAACTTATTGATGTGCACAATAAAAAATGATTCAATATGTATGAACCTTTTGTATTAGTAGTACAAGCATCACATGTTTATTATTGTGAATATCTTGGTCGGACCCATCCTAGAAAAGATTGGAAAGCTGTGTGCAAGATAAAAGAAAGGGTTCGAATTGATGTCCCTGCATCACCAAGAACTAATATCATAGAACTAGCATTTCAAAATGATTATAATGATGTTATAATCAAAGCTGTGGTGGGGGATGAAGACGTCCTTTTAGTCACATCTTCTGAGATGGATATAAGTGGAAATTTAGATGTTGATGAATATTTAATTGATAATGAGGAAGAAATGAGTGATGAAGAGAAGTTTGATAATGATGCTACTACATATGAAGAGGGTGATGAACTAGATTTGGATGATTCTGATGAGAATGAGTAGATAGTGAGTTTTATGTTATTTTAATCATTAATCATTTTTGTTTATGTTAATTGCCTTATGTATTTTACTAGAAGCTTACTAATCAATAATGTGTTGTTTATTATTTTTAAAATATATGGCATGTGGATGAGGTAGAGGCAGCACATTGCAAGGTCATACCAGTTCTGGTATATGTAGCAAGGCATTAGGTATGCACGAACCTGGTAGAAGGTCATGCGTGGATGATATGCCACAGTAGACAAAGAAAGTTGTGAATGTACCACAGCAGTAGATCAGCAGACTTATCCACATAATGGTCCTGAGATTTGATGAATGATCAAGAGACGTGGGAGGGAGAGGAGAGAGAGGATGGAGATGTTGGAGAGTCTTCATCAGTGCACCCTACAGACGGGACTCTCCCTATTGCTTAGTTTGATCCGACAATTGATAATCCGTAATATATAAAACTTAACTAATGATTTATTAATTTTTTTAATTTATTTCTAACTTGCTATTAAATTTTAGGTTACAGAACAAAGTTAGAGTGTATATTTCCATTTCTAGAGTTTTGAAGACAATTTTCAGGAAGTTCTTTAAACCTTATAAAGATAATTGGAAGTCACTCACACATAGAGACCAATTAATAATTTGGAGAGAATTTAAGGTACATATTACTACCTAACATTTTTTACATATTTATTTATTCTTTAGTTCACTAATTAAAAATCTTTTAATTATAATTGCAAAAAGTTTATAGGTGGACACATCCAAAGGAGGCGATCAAAAGTGTGTTCTACAAACATACTGCCAGTCGGTATAAAGGCACCATGTACAAGGTTAAAGATAAATGGTTGAAGAAAAAAGAACAAGATTTGAGTATCCCAGATCATGTTTTCAAGGAGTGGCGGAGAAGATGGGAAGATCTTGATTATAGGAAGATGTTTGATAAACATAGTAGCAATTTTAGCTCATAGTGGGCCTGGGAGGGTAGTGGCATGTCAACACACACTTGTGGATCTCGCTCTATGCGTGAGCATGAATGAGCATCGATATTATTTTTAATTTATACTTTTTATGTTTATTACTTTATGAATTATGTTCAATTAAGTCTAATTTTCATTTGTCATAAAATTTTTTTTTCAATAGAATTAACATATGTATTGTGTGTAATTAAAGACATGCAAGGAGGTTAAGAAGCCCAGTGCTCCTTACTTATTCAAATATACTCACACGAAGGCTCATGATGATCAGACTTTTGTTGATCAGAGATCTCCTATAGTTAATGTAAGTTTTATTAAAAAAATATCTTTTCTCTTTTTTTTTGAATATAAATTTAAATACATATCATACATGTTTATTAGATGAGATATGAGGAAATATTAGCTGCTTCGACTCAAGTGTATTCTAGTCTACTTCATGTTCATGTGATGGTGCAATATGTAGTTCTCATTCATCAGCTCCACCAGTTGATGGGAATCAAATTTGGTATGTAGCTGTTGATGGCAAGGAGAAGATGTCCGTCTATGGCGTCGGTTCATCGACATCATCATTCTACTTGCATTGGCGACCAGATAATGAAGCTGCATTTTCAGGACCAGATTCGAATTTGTTCTTGATGATGGAGAAATTTCAAAATGTGATGCGAAATGATATACAATATTAGTAGGCCGATACCGAGCGACACATGATTGACTATGAGGATGATAGGGATGTGTTGCATCTGCATTTTGACTAGCATACAAAGAAGTTTCAAGATGGATGACTACAATTCAACCCTGATGATCTACCTCGAATTATTCAGCATAATGCTCTAGCTACAACATCTACTCCATCACCTACAGCAGCACCTGCAACAACCGCATCAGGACTAGCAGCAATATACAGGTCAACCCTAGTACTCGACATCTCACCATGCAAACCAAATATGTCTCAGCATAACGATTATGAAACTCGATCAGTAAATCGTTAGTAATAGGTTTACTAACCAAAAACAGCTAATTACTAACCAAATAATTGGTCTATAATTAAGTGAATTTTAGTAGAGATCACATATCATAGTATTATTCTCGCTTAGATAATTTTAACTTTAAAATTCTTATAAAATCCAATATATTAGAATTTATATAATCATACATTTAAGTCAAAGAATAAATACACATAACAAAATATAGCTTACAATATACACACATAATTCTCACTTCAAATATGTTTTGTAATCATTTATATAAAAATATGAAAATGATTATGATACCTTACATACTTAAAAGCACTCATATAAAACATTAAATAATTATAAAAAAATGATAAATTATATAATAATTGAGAAATATTGTTAGTTTCTTAAATATTGGATCATTTAAATCTCATAATGATTATAGTTTGCATATGTGTTTCAAAAGTTACATATAAAATTATATCATTTAAATCCCAACAGATATCTTGAAGCATTGGATGATTTCAGAATTTCCAAGACATACATAGACCAATGTCCAACATCCTTTTTAAACTTATAAATTTATGCAAAGTCCCAAAAAATCTGTAGCATGTCCCCACAACCCAAAATTTTTATAATTTATTATGTTTTTCAGATATATGTCAGCACCTTTTGTGCATTCATGATATGTTTCTTTTATTTTCAGATATTCTTTATGAAGTTCCATATGAAACACACCCATGGAATCCACATATAAACCATTTATATTCTGAATTTTAATATTGAGGTTTTGAGCATAGCTAGAACCATGGGTCCATCAATGTTAGTATGGAGCCACAAATGAATCATTTTTTCATAAGTTAGTCTGTTAGTGAAGAAAATCATCATGAAAGGTTCTCTCTAACATCCAACATCCATTGCCAACAATTTTTTAGAAATGGAATTATGCGCCAAAAACTCATTGATTTAAGAAGCATATTAGCTTCTTGATAATCTCCTTTCAAAATTTATATGGAAATGCCCCATTGAAGAAAGTAATGTATCATCAAAAAATGAAAGAAATAGATGAGTTGATGATAAATAGAAATCTTTGGAACACATTGAAATGTAAATACATTGTTCGCTAAATAACAACAACATTTCATGTTCTTAATTAAGCCTCTCATAGTCCACAAGTCGCCCATTATTGGTCCCCCACCACCTATCAAAGTAACAAATAGTAACAAAGTAACAAAGAATATGAATATAATGCTTACCCAAAATAAATCTTACAATATTTCACTCTACCATATTGCTGGTTTGAGTTTTACCCTCAATAAAATATCGAGACTAAATCTCATCGTAGTGATGTAAATATGTCTAGGAGAACACAGTATCAAAAATAATAATGAAAATATAAAGTTAACCCAAGATATTGATTCCTTATCATCAGCTTTTTGAGGTATGTAAGTTCCATTCAAATATACTCAACCCATAGATCTGAATTTGAGCAGATTCTTAAACCATTGTGCATAAGAATCCTTTTTGTTGTAGCATTTAAGTTATGATTAAATTCCCAAGTTGCAGCATAAATCCAAACTTCAAGAACCTTTGGATGAAATTGATTTGCTTGAGCTATTACCTACATGAATTAAAATAAATGGATTAACCTAAAGAGGTCTAGAGCTTGATCATAAAACTAACCTAATATAGCTATATCCAACAATAATAATGTGTCTATGCTCAGAAATGTCAATATTGTATAGTTTGATGCTACAATAAGATATGCTGGCATGCTCTACAACTTAATTAATTCAAGTGAAATGGATCTAAGAATGATACAAGAGATAGGGATGCTGATAAAAACATGAACATGTGTAAGACTGAAATAATCAATAACATTATAAGATATGGAATTGCAAATTTTTTGCATTAAAATCCTAAAAATTAATTGAAAAAAAAGAACAATACCTTCTTCATCATCAATATTTTACACGAGACCTTATTTGTGGTGCTCCTATAAGTCGGTGTTCATGCTTACCAAAGTGAAGATGGTTCAACGAGATGAAGTTATAGAGATTATGAAGAGGGTTCCATTTGGATGAAAAAACATGTGCACTTAATCATGGATTCATGGTATAAATAAAGTGCCTGATATACAGATGCATGAGTGGAGAAGTGAATGATGGAGATGATATGGAAATGCTATAGATTTTTGCAGCCAATGATGGGATGCTGGTGTTCAGGTTTAGGTCTTGACTATTCTACACTGTATGTTGTGTTTTTCTGAAATCACATCGAATTTCTAAAATGGCATCGAGTTTTTGAAATCACAACAGCAGTAACTCTTGATATTTAGGTTTGTAAAAAAAAATTAAATTTAGCTACAAATTACTAAGGGAAAATCCATCTCTAAAGTTGGTGCTAAATTTTCATATTATTTTATTAAAAAAAACATAATATTTCATATAACCTTAATTAAATTGTATAAATTTATAACCCTACAAAATGTATTATATTTCATATTTTTAATAATTTATGGATAAATCTATAATTTTATTTTATAAATAAAAAAATATTATGAAATTATAAAAAAGTATTTCATAAATAAACATATATATATATATATATATATATATATATATATATATATGGTTATACATTTTTAAAATTTTAATATATTTTTATGAATATAATATGAAATAAATTTTTAGACACAAAAATTCATATTATTTGATATAATTTATAATTTATAAAAATCCTAAAATAACATAAAGTGAGAAGATTATAAAAAAAAGATATATTTATTATTTTAATAAGAACGAAATATAAAAAGCTAATATTAAATATTTTACTCATAGGTTTAACTATTATAAATTTCATTAGTGCAAAAATAAAACTTGAATTCAAATCAATGTAGGGTCAGATTGGTAGTGCTCTTCAAAAGTGTTTATAGGTCTAATAAAAATTTTAAGTGTTTTTAGGACAAAAAAATATCATTAGTAATATTTTTAAAAACTCTTTAGAAACCTTAAAAAACATTTGAAGTATTCATTTAATAAGCACCTCGAGAAATTTTTTTTATAAATCATCAAAAGTTTTTGGATATAATATAGGTGTCAAATGGGCCAGGTGGCTAGGGCATGGCCCAAAGTCCAACACAATTCAGTCATGCCTGGCCCGACATGGCACCCTGCAATGTCATGCCCGGGCCCATGCTGGGTTGACCCTCTGCATGAATCATGTCGTGGCATGCCTAGGGATTTTGGCCCACGTGTCATGCCAAGCATGGCATGGGTTCCTGGATCTTGGGCATGGCATGGGGGACGATATGGTGATGCACAATGGGCAATGACTTGACATGCCCAATGGGCGATGGTTATGTGGCAACATGTTCCTTGAAATCTTAATTTTTTTTAAAAAAGACCCACCCTTAGTCAAATCGACCTGTCCAACCTGACGAACCGGGTCTAAACCATTCGAACTTGGGCAGATTCCAAGCCACATGTAGTGTCTGGCCCGAACCACCGTGTCATGCGTGCCATGACAAGAACATCAAGCCAGCCCAGAGGGGCCATAAAATGGGAAAGGCCACCCCAGCCCAGCCCTTTTGACACCTCTAAGATGTAATTAAAATATCTATTCATTTATACTTATATATCAATATATTTTATTTCAAATTTTTCAAAAATATGAATTTTTTTTTAAAATTCAAATAATTCAAATTTTTTGAAAATATATATTTTTTAAAGAATTATATAATCATAAAAATAATTATTTAATTGTTTATTCATTAATTCACATTTTTTGTAAAATTTTTTATCATACAAATAATTATTTTAGGTTATTATTAATACTATTATTTATGTATGTCCATTTATTAGTGCAAATATTTTAAAAAATATTTATAATTATAGAATTGATTATTTAATGTATATATTAATAAGTATAAAATATATATCATAATTAAATAATTTAAATAATGTTTTGTATTATTTTTTAAAATTTTCTAAAAGTAAAAATATTTATATTAGTCTTTATTAATATAAATTTTTATTCGTATTTAGATATTTTTTAATTATTTAATTATAATATCCTATTTTTATAATTATATAAGGAGAAGGTGTCTTTCAAAGATTCCTTATCCAAAGACCATGACAAACCTTACATATATAAAATTTTAAAAAATATTAAAACAAATAATTCAGTATAGATTAAAGAGAAAAATTAATCCCGAGCTAAATAGCTAGGGAAGAATGCCTAGCTAAATGGATATATTTTGTGATAATTATAATATAAGGACTAATCACTTACTATTAATATATAATTATAAAAAAATTTATCGATAACTATTTAGCGAAAGATTTTATCTAAATCTAATTAGCTAGAAAAAATCCATCTCTAAAGTTGTTGCTAAATTTGGTGCCAATCTTTGTGCCAAAATTTACGACATTATTAGCGAGGGACAAGTTTCCATCAAAAATATGCATCTCTAATCTATCACAAATCTATCACAAATTTTTCATTTAATCTAAAATCATACATCTCTTGTTATACCCTAGCTAATCCCTCACAAATTAGCTAGGGATTATTTTTATGGATAAATTTTTGTAGATAAACACACAATTTTTGTAGTGTCTATCTATCAATCAATCTATTTATCTATCTATATGTCTACCTATTTGTCTATCAATCAATCTATCAAAATATATACCTATTTGTCTAGCTAACTATCTATCTTTCTAAATTTCTATATATCTATTAGTCTGTCTATAAATCTGTCTTTATATGTATCTGTCTATCTATCTATCTATCAGTCTTTTAGTGTGTCTATCTATCTATCTTTCTATCTATCTATATATCAATCAATCTATTTATCTATCTATCGATCGATCTACTTGTCTGTCTAACTATCTATCTACTTATCTGTCTATCTATCTATCTATATATCTATCTGTATGTCTCTCTATCTTTCTATCTATCTATATCTATCTATCTATATCTATCTATTTATCTATCTATCTATCTATCTATCTATCTGTGTGTCTTTCTATTTATCAGTCTTTCTATCAATCAACCTGCTAATCTATCTGTCTCACTATCTATCTATCGATCTGTTTGTCTATCTACTTGTCAATCAATCAATCAATCTATCTATCTATCTCTAAATATGTTTATCTATCTATGAATATATCTATCTATATATGTGTCTATGTATGTGCTTGTCTATCTATCTATCTAGCTTTCTATCTATCTATATGCCTTTCTATCTATTGATCTGTCTATCTATTTTTTTTCTATAAGCCTACCTATCTATCTATATATGTATCTATATATCTATATATCTGTCTATCTATCTATCTAAATATCAATCAGTCTATCTTTCTATTTATTTATCTATAGATAGATATTTTTATCTAAATATCAATCAGTCTATTTTCCTATCTATCTATTTATCTTTCAATCTATAAATCTATCTATCTATATATCTATTTGTATATCTATCTGTCTATATATCTATCTATATTTTTATCTATATGTCTTTCTATAAATCTTTCTCTCTATATTTCGATATATCTATCTAACTATCTAACTATTTGTCTATATATAAATTTATCTATCTATCAATCTATCTATCTACTTGTTTATTTATTTTTCTATCTATCTAATAATAAAACTATCTATCTCTATGTCTAACTATCTATCTATCTTTCATTCTATATATTAGTCTATCTATTTGTCTATCTATCTATTTTTCTATCAAACATTCTACCTTTTAATCAGTTAGTCTATCTATCTATCTATCAACTTGTTTTTGTATTTGTCTATCTATCTAATAATAAATTTATCTATCTCTATGTCTAACTATCTATCTTTCTTTCTTTATATATATATTAGTCAATCTAGTTGTCTATCTATCTATATATCTATCTATTTTTCTGTCAAACATTCTACCTATTAATTAGTTAGTCAATCTATCTATTTATCTATCCATGTATATGTCTATCTATTTGTATATATACCAATCTATCTTACAATCTATCTATCTATCTGTCTATCTATCTATTTATGTATCTTACTATATATCTATTTATCTATCTATCTAGCTATCTTTATGTATATCTTTCTATCTATATATTTTCTTATCCATCTATCTATCTATCTATTTGTCTATAAATATGTATATCTATTAGTCTATTTATATGACATTCTATCTATCTATCTATCGTTGTATCTAACTATCTATTGAACTATCTATCTATATGTATGTCTATATATCTATCTATCTATCTACCTACCTACCTACTTACCTACCTACCTATCTATCTGTTTGTCTATATATATATATATATATATATATATATATATATATATATATTTCTGACTATATTTCTATCTTTCTATTAGTGTATATATATTTGTATCTCTAACTATCTATATGTCTTTCTATCTATCTAATTGGCTTTCTGTCTGTCTATCTATCTGTGTATCTATCTATCTATCTATTAATATATCTATCTTTCTATCAATCTAATTATATATCTACCTATCTATATATCTATCAGTCAAACTATCTATCTATCTATCTTTATATCAATTTATATTTTGATATGTCTATCATTCTTTCTATAAATATGTCTCTATATCTATCAATATATTTATTAGCCTTTTCTATCTATCTATCTATTTGTTTATATTTTAGTCAATCTATCTATCTATCTATCTCTCTATGTCTATCTATTTGTCTATCCATTTATCAATCAATCTATCTAATAATATCTTTATCTATATGCCTAATAATCTGACTATCTATATGTTTTTAACTATTTGTCTATATATCTATCTATATATCTATCTATATATGTGTCTATTTATCCGGGTATCTACTTGTCTGTCTTTCTACTATTTATTTATCTTTATTTCTTTCTAACTATCAGTCTATTTATCGATCTATCTATTTGTCAACCTATCTTTCTATCTATTTGTCTATCTATCTGTCTATCTATTTGTCTATCTATATGTCTATCTATCTCTCTATGTATCTACCTATCTATATATCAATCTAATAATATTTCAAAATATCTTTTTATCTATCTACAAATCTATCTATTTGTCTATCAATCAATTAGCTATCTATTTCTTAATCATCAAACAAACTATCTATAAATCTGAATATCCAATTGTGTATCAATCTGTATATCAATCTATATATTAATCATTCTATCAATTTGTGTATCTATTTGTCTATCTATCTACATATCAATATATCTATCTATTTAACTATTAATATATTTGTATTTCACTTTATCTATCTATTTGCCTATTTATCTATCAATCTTACTATCTTTCTATCAATCTGTTAATCAATCTGTCAATCAATTTGTCTTGTTATTTATCTATCTATCTGTCTATTTATCTCTATATCTATCTATCTGTCTATCTATCTCTATATCTATGTGTCTATCTAACTGTCTATCTATATGTCTATATATATTTATTTCTATTTGTCAATCTTTCTGTTGTTTTATCAGTCTATCTATCTATCTATATATCTATCTGTCTATCTATATATCTATCTATCTATCCATCAATCTGTCTATCTATCTATCTATCTATCTATTTGTCTATATCTTTGTTGATTTATTGTATATCTATTTCTATATGAATCTATCTATATTTCTATTTATTTCTTAATCCTTCTATCTATCTTTCACTCTATCTATCTATCTATTTATTTGTTTATTTATCTGTCTATTTATCTGTCTATTTATTAGGTTTTCTAACTATTAATCTACTATCTATCTATCTATCTATCTATCTATCTGTATATCTAACTATATATCTATTTGTCTGTCTATCTTTCTATCTGTCTATTTTTCTATATTTCTATCTATATATTTATCTACCGGTCTATCTATATATCATTCTTTCTATCAATTATCTATCTATTTATCTATCATTCTGTCTATCAATATATCAATCAATCAATCAATCAAACTTTCTATCTATTTATCTATCATTCTATCAATCTATCAATCTATCAATTTGTCTATCTATTTATATCTTTATGTATCATTCTAACTATCTATATCTTTATGTATCATTCTATCTATCTAACTTTTTGCATACCCATCTATCTATGTGTATGCCTATTATCTATCTTTCTTTGTGCCTATGTGCTAGTATTTCTATATCACTATTGGTCTATCTATCTATGTATTTGACTATTTATTTATCTATTTGTTTATCTCTTTATCTATCTATAAATATGCGTTTATGTCTGTCTTTCTATCTATGTATCTATCTGTCTATCTATCTATCTATCTATCTATTTATCTATTAATCTATCTATATATCTATGTGTCTATTGATCTATCTATATTTATCTTTCTATATATCTATTTATTTATCTATCTATATTTATATATATATATCCATATGTCTATATATCTGTCTATGTATCTATCTATCTATCTATATATCTATTTGTCTATCTTTCTATTTATTTATTTTTCTATCTATTTATCTGTTTATTTAACTATTTTTCTATCTATCTATATATCTGTCCATATTTCTATCTATTTATCTATATATCAAATTGTCTATCTATCTATCTTTCTATTTGTCTAACTATCTATTGATCAATCAATCAATCTATCTATCTATCTATATGTCTCTCTATTTTCTATCTATCTATATGTCTATCTATCTATTTGTCTATCTTTATTCTTCTTTCTATCTCTCTGTATATTTTTCTATCTATCTATCTCTCGATATATTTTATATTTATCTATCTATTTTCTATTTATCTATTTATTCATCTATCTTTTTATTTATCTATATATCTAGTTGTTTATATATCTATTTATTTATCAGTATATATATATATATATCTATATCTATCAATCTTTCTATTTGTCTATCTATCTTACTATCTACATATCTATCTATCTATCTATTTCTTTATCTATTAATCTATCTATCTAATTTCATATCTATATGTCAATATATCTATCTATCTATCTGTATATCTATTTGTCAACCAATCTATCTATCTATTATATTTGTCTATCTATTTATATATCTATCTATCTATTTTTTATCATTCTATTTATATATCTGTCTATTTATAAGTCTATTTTTGTGTTTATCTATCTATCTATATAGCAATCAATCTATCTATCTATTTGTCTATCTTTCTATCTATATGTATATTAATTTGTCTTTCTATATATCTAACAATATTTTTATATTCTATTTGTAAATCTTTCGGTCTATCTACATGTATATCTATCTATCTATCTTTCTATCTATGTATCTATCTGTCTATTTATCTTTTTATCTATATATTTGTCTATCTATATGTCAATCAATCAATCAATATATTTTCTATCTATCTGTCTATTTATTAATCAATCAATCTATCTTTCATTCAATAAATCTATCTATCTATAAGTCTATCAAACTATTTATCAATCAATCAATCAATCTGTCTATCAATCTATTAATCTATATATCTATATATCTATATATCTATCTATCTTTTTTTCTCTAAATTTGTCTGACTATAAATTTGTCTGTTTGTATAATTATTAGTCATAATTATTGGTTGTCTATCTTTCTATCAATGTGTTTATCTATGTATCTATCTATCTTTTTACCTATATATATTTTTATCTATCTATCTATATATCTATATGTATATCTATTTATGAATCTATCTATCTGTCAATCAATCAATTAGTCTATCACACTACAAGAAAATATCAATTTAGCTATGGAATTTTAGCTAGGGATCAAACTTTAACTAAATTGCAAGGGATTAGCTATGGAATAGCAAGTGATTGATGATTTTTTTATGAAAAAAAAATAGCAACGGATTAATGATGGATTAGCGAGGGAAAATTATTTGAAAATTTCACTAAAGAAAAGTCAATGATATAACGAAAAATTTAGCGATGAATTAGCGACAGAAAATTTTTGTAAATTCTGCTCAAGAAAAGCTGAGATTTTAGCGATGAATTTACCAGCGAGATATCCATTGCTAATAAAACCCTTGATTTAGTGCCGAATTTAGTGACGAAATATCTCTTGTTAATAAAATTTTTAATTTAGTGATGGAATTTCCCTTGCTAATAAAATCTTTGATTTTGCGATGGATTTCACGATGGATATTCCCTTGCTAATAAAATCCATGATTTAGCAACGGTTTTATCGACGAATATACCCTCACTAATAAAATCCATGATTTATCGACAGATTTAGTGACAGATTTTCACTTGCTAATAAAATCAATGATTTATCGACAGATTTAGTGACAGATTTTCACTTGCTAATAAAATCAATGATTTAGCGATAGATTTAGCGACAGTTTTTCCCTTGCTAATAAAATCTATCATTTAGCGATAGATTTTCCATTGCTAATAAAATCCTTGATTTAGCCACGGATATTGCGATGAATTCTCCCTTGCTAATAAAATCCTTGATTTAGCTATGGATTTTCCTTTCTAATAAAATCCTTGATTTAGCGACAGATTTAGCAACAGATTTAGCGACGGATTTAGCGACAGATTTAGCAACTAATTTTCCCTTGCTAATAAAATTATTGATTTAGCGACATATTTAATATTGCTAATAAAATTCTTGATTTAGTGATGGATTTATGTTTTGGAGTACTCCCCCAGAATTATTTTAAAATATGAAACTATTATTTTAACATTTGAAAAAAAAGCACCAAACTATAAATACATTCGAAACCATTGCACTCGAATTCATAAATCCTAAACTACCCTCGCCCCTTTCTCATGCCCCTCATCCTATTCACTCCCCTGCCCATCGCCCTTGTCCTTTTCCCTGCCCCTCACCCGTTACCATTTGCTCCTCGTCCTCACCCTTGCCCCTCACTTGTCACCCCTTGCCCCTCATCCTTCACTCCTCGCCCTCATCTCTCACCTCTCTCCTCTTGCCCCTCTTCCCTCACCTCTTTCCCCTCGCCCCTCTCTCCTCGCCCCTCTCTACAAACTCTATAGAGATCCATGGCGGAGCTCCGTTGAGCTCTGTTGTGGAGTTCTTTGAGAGGGGCAAGGGGCTAGGAAGAGGGGTAAAGGCGAGGGGAAAGGGCGAGGGGTAGTAAAGAGGGGTGAGGGAAGTTTATGACTATGAATTCAAGTGTCTAGATTTTTTATTTTTTCATGTTTAGTGTCTTTTTCTTTATATTAAAAGATCAGTTTAAATTTTTTAAATATTTCAGGGGATACCCCAAAATATAATTCCACTTTAAAATAATAACATTGGTGAATCTTTAAAATAACACAAACTTATTAATGACTCATCTCTTAACAACATAGTTAACTCGATCATCTTCTAAATCGATTTCATATCATTGGGCTTGAATGACTCATTTCAAGGATGAATCTTAAGTTACCCATTTCTTTGATTGAACAAGCTTCTCTACCCAAGTCGCTGCTTATAGAATTCAATTCGTTTGTGTACTTAGTTATTTATTTTGAGTATTCAAGTTGAAAGGTTCGTTTTTAGTATTCAAGCCGAAAGGTTTGTTTTTAGTATTCAAGCCGAAAGGTTCGTTTTAAGTATTTAAGTCTAAAGCTTTGTTTTATGTATTCAATCCGAAAGGTTCATTTTTACTATTCAAGTCCACCAAATCTTACACTCAAGGTGCAGCTTAGCATTCTTCTGACATTTAAAATCATTTTGTTCCTTAAATTTCATTATCAATTTCAGTTTTCATTGGGTTACGTTTACCCCATAATTTCACAATCTGCACAATTTTTTAAATCATATCTGTATATGATTGTTTATGAA
Organism: Sapria himalayana; assembly: GCA_029783825.1. Lineage (NCBI taxonomy): Eukaryota > Viridiplantae > Streptophyta > Magnoliopsida > Malpighiales > Rafflesiaceae > Sapria > Sapria himalayana. The sequence goes on along the minus strand of JAREIK010000306.1, from coordinate 834,903 downwards.
TTGTGATTTTCATTGGATCTAATTTTGTCCCATCTGAAAAACATGTTATTCCATTTTCTTTGGATAGAATCTATTAATTCTATGTCATTATTGTTTTCATTTAAACATTGATTGTTAAATGATTTTGTAGAAGTTTGTAATCAGTTCAAGAATAGTTGATTGATTTAGTTCTGATGATTGATTTTTTTACTAGTCATCATGACTTTTCCCTCTTACATTATGATTAAAGTTATCTATTTATGGAAAATTTGATTTTTGGTAGATTTTAATTGGTTTATTTTCAGTTAATTATTTAAATGATTCTTCAAAATAATCAAAATCAAGTTGATTTTTTCTTGTTATTTGTAATTCACTCAATGTTGTTATGGTCATGGTCATTTTCTGTCTTACAGTCTTTTCAACTAATGATGGTTAGCGGTACAATAGTATGATTGACATGAATAATATATTAGGAAATCGTGCAATGCCCATGGTTTCAGCAATAAAGATTTCGATTTATGTACGGGGGTAAAAAATGAGTAGATGTGTAGATATGAACAAGCTTAATTTATTTGGAATAGAAAGTCATGATTATCATGTATTTATGTAGAGATTAATACCAATTATTTTTTGTGAAATACTTTTCCTAAATGTTTGGAAGGTCCTTACAAAACATAATTTGTTCTTCAAATAACTAACCACAACCACAATCAAAAAAGATGATATGGTGAGACTGGAGAATGACATACCGCTCATTCTTTTTGAGCTTGATTAGATATTCCAACTAAGCTTTTTTGACTCATGGAGTATTTGCTGGTCCATTTGGCTTATGAAGCAAGGATATCTGTGCTAGTGAAATACAGGCTGATGTATCATTTTGAAAGATAAATAAATATAAGTAGCTATGTTTTATTCTTTCTATCATAAATTAATATTGTAATTTATTTAATTGAAACCAAACATAATGGTTGTAGGTATCTTCGTAAGTTGAAATTAAATGTTAGAAACAAGGCAAAAGTTGAAGGTTCCATTTGCAATGCATATTTAGTAGAAGAAGTATCATCTTTTTTTTCATATTATTTTGAGGACCATGTCAATACAAAGAATCAAAATGTGTCTCGGAATGATGAAGGTCAAGTGATGGTAGAAGAGCACAAGTTATATATCTTCAAACACCCTAGAAAAGTATTTGGAAGAGTAATAAAAATATGTATGATAGATGACGAGTACAAAGTAACTCGGAGCTACATTTTACTTAATTGTGAAGAGGTTGCACCATATATTGAGCATGTATACACAAAATGGTTGCAGGTATAATAATATGATAATTTTGTCCAAATAAGAATAATTAAAAATTGATATCCATTGTTCTCCCTCTATTTATATTTGTGCATTATTAATGTTGAGCAGTTAAAACATTAGCAACCAACCATTCCTAAGCATGAGATTGATTCTATACTAGAAACAAAATTTGCGAATTAGTTCAAGAACAATATGAGAATTATTGAACCTTAATTTTTTGAATAATTTGATTTTTTAGTATCTTCTATTTTTTAACATTATTTGTTGAATTTATGAAATAGACAAATGATCCTTCAAATATAGATTCCAAACTATTCACACAGAATCTAAGTAAAGGCCCATTTAGATATGTGACAACCTATCCTGGGTATTTTATCAATGGATATAAATTTCACGCAATAGGGTATGGTTCTTCTAAAGCAACTATTAATAGTGGTGTATGCATTAAAGGCTCAAGTTATAGTGCAGATGAGATAGATTATTATGGTCAAATAGCAGAAGTTATTGAGTTGGAGTATCTTGGACTCAAAAATAATAGGATTTTATTATTAAAATGTGAGGTGGTTTGATCCTACACAAAATATGGGTACAAAGATTCATTCGTATAATAAGCTGGTGGATGTTACCCATAAATGTAGATTTAATTAATATGAGCCATTTATTATGCCAGTTCAAGCTACTATAGTATATTATAGTACATATCCGAGTTTATCTCATGATAAGAGTGACTGATGGGTCATTTGCAAAATCAAAGCTTGATCAAATTTTGAAGTACAAATATCTCAACAAAGAAGTGCAAACTCTACTATTGCACTAGCATTTCAAAAAGATGACATAAATAATATTGAGCTTATGCATGTAGACGAAGATCTTGAAAACTTATCTAACTTAAATGGTGGCCTAATAGAAATTGAAGATGATCATTTTCTATCTGAAGATAAGTTAGAACTTCCATTAGAATCAGATGAAATGTCAGAAGATCTATTAAAGGATGATATTGATACCAATAATTAAATTATTATAATTGTATTAGAATATTATAGTTTTTAAGACTTTCTATATTTTGTTGCAATCCATTGGTATGTGTTATATTAAAGTCAATGATGAGTTGAAAGAATTAAGAATGCAATGCAACTCTAGATATCCTATATGGAGTCATAGTTAGTGGCCTTGACGTGATAGATAGAATACGATGTTCCAACATAGATACCATGTAAGAGAGGCTAGCACAAATGCACTAACTAATGATGAAGATGATTTTTAAATTTTTAATGAATATATAACCTATGTTATGTTTTTGTTTTTAATATGAAACTATTGTATTAGAATAAATGTTGAATAGCTTATACTTTTTGTTTTTATTCAATTTAATATAGTATATGTTTTGAATGAAAAATAGCTAGGGATTTTTCCCTAACAAATTTAACTTGGGAATTTTCTATATATATTCAGTCAAAAATATTAATCATTACTATTAATTACGATAAAAATTAGCAAGGAAAAAATATAATTTGCTAGTAAATTTCCTTGTTCAAAAATTTGCTAGGAAAATATTTTTTTCATTAATATTTTATGATGAACACTTTAGCTTCAGATAATTTACATATTAACTCCATCCCTATTATATTTTAGCAACTAAATTTCTTATAATAGCTAAGGAAATTAACCTATCCACCCAGGCTTTGTTTATAGTGATAGATAGATAGATAGATTGATTGATAATTAGATTCATAGATAAATGAAAGAAAGATTGATAGACAAACTGAAATACAAATTGGATGACAAATTGAAAATAGTTTGAAGGACATATTGATAGACAAATTGATAGATAGAAAGATAGATATATAAACAGATAATAGACAAATATATAGATAGATGGATAGACATTTAGATAGATAAAAAGATAGATAGAAAAAAATATTGATAGATAAATAGATAGATAAATTGATAGATAGATAGACAGATAGATAGGCCGACAGACAGACAAAGAGATTGACAGACATACAAACAGATAGATAGAAAAATAGATAGATAGATAGATAGACATATAGATAAATAAATAGATAGAAAGATTGATAGAGAATCAAATAAATAGACATATATATAGAAAAATAGATACACAGATAGATAGACAAATAGGATAAAAGATATATAGATCGATAAATAGATAAAAAGATAGATAGACAATTAGATATAGTAATAGATAGACAAATGATAGATAGATAGATAGAAAGACAGATATACAAACATATAATCAGATAGATAGATAATCAAGTAAATAGATAGCTGGGTAGATAGACAGCAGCCAGAAAGACAATCAAATAGACAGGCAGACAGATAAATAGACAGATAGTCAAATAGGCAAATAGACAGATAGATAGATATATAGTTTGATAGAGAGATTGAGAGACAGATAGAAAGACAGATAGATAGACAGACAGACAGACAGATAGATAGGTACATAAATAGATATTAAGAAAGATATATAGATAGAGAGATAGATAAACATATAGATTGACAAAAAGATAGATATATAATATATAGATAGATAGATTGATACATAGAAAGATTGATAGAAAGAATAATAGACAATTTGATATAAAGATTGATAGACAGTTTTATAATTAGATTAATAGACAGATTGATAATCTAATTGAAAGATAGATTTATCGACAAATTGATAGATAGAAAGATGTACAGAAAGAAAGAAAGAAAGAATGAAATAAAGAAAGATAGATAGATAGAAAGGTTGACAAATAGAAAGACAAATAGAAATATAGATAGATAAATAGATAAATAGATAAATAGATAGATATATATATATATATATATATATATATATATGCAAATAATATGACAGATAGATAAATAGATAGATAGAAAAATTGATAGATAGAAAGACAGACATAGAGACATATAGATAGATAGATAGATAGGCAGATAGATAGATAGACAGATAGATAGACTGATAAATAAATAGATAGATAGGTAGATAGATAGATAGACAAAAAGATGGATAGATAGATAAACTGATAGATAGACAAATAGGCCATACATATAGATAGATAGATAGAAAGAAAGATACACAAATAGATAGACAAATAGATAAGCACATAGGAACATAGAGATAAAGATATATAGATAGACAGATAGACAGACAATCAGCTATATAGATATATCAAGTGAGAGAGATTTATTAGATAGATAGCAGCAAGTCTAATATATAGATAGATAGACATACAAATAGATAGAGAGTTTGATAGAGAGAATGATAGACAGATAGATAGATATATAGTTTTATAGATAGATAGATAGATAGATAAATTAATAGATAGATAGATACACACACAGACATATATATAGACACATAGATAAACATAAAGATAGACTAATAGATTGTTTGATTGATAAATAGATAGATTGATAGAAAAATTTATAGACAGATTGATATGAAAATCGATAGAAAGATTGATATAAAGATTGATAGGCATATAGATAAACACAATTATAGACAAATTGATAGACTAATTGATAGATAGAATTATATAAAATTGGATAGATAGATAGATAGACAGATAGATATATAGATAGATAGAAGGATAGACACATAGATAGATAAATAGATATAGATGTAAAAAGATTAATATTTAGATAAATAGATAGATATACATATAGATATGTAGACAATATGACTGAAAGAAAGAAAGAAAGATAGATAGATATATGTATACAGAAAGATAGATATATAATTATACAAATAGATATACATATAGATAGACAAATATATAAATAGATAGATATATAGATAGATAGATAGATAGATAGATAGAAAATATATAGATAGATAAATAGACATATATAGATAGATAGAAAGACAAATATATATATTTTTTAAATGATATTGATAGACAAATTGATAGACAAATTGATAGACAAATTGCTAGATAAATTGATAGATAGATTGATAAATTGATAGATAGATTGATAAATAGATAGATAAATAGATTTATAGATAGATAGACATATTGATTGGTAAACAGAAAGATAGACAGATAGAGAGACAAATCGATAGATAAATAAATATACAGATAGATAGACAAATAGGAAGACATATTATAAGAAAGATACATCGATAGATAAATAGACAGACAGATAGATAGATAGATAGATATAATAATAGATATATAGATATACAAAAAGATAGACAGATAGATGGATAGACGGACAGCTAGGTAGGTAAGTAGATAATCAAGTAGAATGATAGATAGATAAATAGATAGATAAAAAACTAATAAACAGATATATAGAAAAACAAACATACAGATAGACAAACAAACAAATAAACAAATAGACCGAAAAAATGATAAATTTTTAAACACACAGATAGATAGACAGACAGATAGATAGTTAGTTAGTTTGATAGATAAACATTTTGACAAATAGATTCATAATTAGATAGATAGATATATAGATAGATAGAAAAATAGATATATAGATAGATATATAGATAGACAGATAGATAGATATGTAGATATATATATTGATAAAAAAATTAATTGAAAGATTGTAAAATAGATTGATACACAAATAGATATATAGAATGAAATAAATAGATATATAGAGATATAGATAGGCGAATAGATAGAAAAATAGAAAGATAGATAGATAGATTCATTATTAGAAAGATATATGGTCAGAAAGATAGACAAACATATAGATAGAGAGATAGATACACACTGGTCAGACAGATAGATAGATATAGATAGACATATTTATAGACAGATAGAAAGAGTTATAAATAGATAGAGAAGGAGATAGATAGATAAAAAGATAGACATATAGATAGAAAAATAGATAGATAGAAAGATAGAAAAATAGAAATGTAGATAGATAGATAAATAGATAGATAGATAGATAGAATGATACATAGATAGATAGATAAATAGATAGACTAAAAGATAATTATAAAGATAAATAGAATGATAGATAGAAAGACAGCCAGATAGATAAATAAAAAGATAGATAGTCAGATAGATATATAGATAGATAGATAGTCAGATTGATATATAGATAGATAAATTATATATTGAAAAATAGATAAAGAGATAGACACATGGATAAACAAATAGATAGATAGATTAATAGAAAGATTTAGCCAAAGATAGATAGATAGAAAGACAAATAGATAGATAGATTGATACAAAAAATGTTAGATAGATTAATAGACAAATTGATGTATAGATTTATAGAATGATTGATAGAAAGATTGATATACAAATTTATATACAAATTGATAGATAGATTGATAGATACATAGTCAGATTAATTGATAGATTGATTGATAGATACATAGTCAGATTAATAGATAGACCGAAAAAATGATAGATAACATATAAATAGATAGATAAATTGATAGATAGATAAATAGACATATAGAGAGAGACAAATAAATAATTAGATATTTAGATAGAACATTAGAATGATAGATAGATAGGTAGATTGATTGATAGATTGATAGATAGATATATAGATAGATGATAGACAGATAAATTAATAGATAATTAACTAGGTAGATAGACAAATATATAGATAAATAGATTAATAGATAGATAGACAGAAAGATAGATAGATTGTTTGATTGACAAATAGATAGATAGATAGACATATAAATAAAAAAATAAATAGACAAACATATAGATATATTGAATGATAGGTTGATAAATTGATATATTGACATAAAATTCGTACATAGATACATAGATAGATAGATTGATATAAAGATAGCTAGACAGATTAATAGACAGATAGAGAGTTTTATAAATATATAGATAGATAGAGTGATAAATAGATAGAAAGATAGACAAATCTATAAATAAATAAATAGACAAAAAGTTAGATAGATAGAAAGACAAATATCTAGATAAATATATTGATTGATATATAGATGTACAGATAGATAAGAACTTAAATAGATAGATAGATAGATAAATAGATAGATTGATAAAAACATAAATAGAAAGACAGATAGATACATATATAGATAGATAGACATTTAGATAGATAGACAAATAGATATAAAGATAAATAAATAAATAAATTGATGGATTGTATCATTTATAGATAGACAGTTTGGTAGAAAGATTTATAGACAAATAGATAGACATATAGAAATACAAATATATAGACAGATAGATAGGCAAATAATTAGAATAAGAAAGATAGATAGATTGATAGATAAAAAGTTAGAAAGATAAAAGATATATAGAAAGATACATAGATAGATTGATAGATTTATAGATAGATTGATATATAGTTTTAAAAATAGATCGATAGATAGATTGATAGATACATAGATAGATTGATAGATAAATAGATAGATAAATTGATAGACATATAGATAGACAAATAGATAGAGAGACAGATCGAAAAGCAAATAGATTAAAAGATAGACAGATAGATAGATAGGTAGATAGATTGATAGATTGATAAATAGATAGATAGACAGAAATATAGATAGATAGATAGACATATTGATAGACTAATAGATAGAAAGATAGATTAATAGATAGACAAACATATAGATAGATAGATTGATTGATTGATTGATAGATTGATTGATAGACTAGCAGATATAAATATAAAAGGACAAGCAAATAGAAATAAAGAAATATAGATAAATAGGAAAATAGATAGATAGGTAGATAGATAGAGAGATAAACGAAAAGATAGGTATATAGATAGATAAAAAATAAATATATAAATAGTTAGTTAGATAGATAGATGGACATATATACAGATAGATAAAAAGATTATTTTATAATTAGATAGACAGATAGATATATATATATAGACAAACAGCCAGATGGACTGATTAAAGACAAATAAAAAGATGGACAAATAAATGAATAGACAGATAGGGAAAATGATAAACAAACATAATGACATACAAATAGAAAAATAGATAGACAGACAGACATACATATATATAGATAGATAGACAATTTGGTAGCACATTGACAGACAAATAGATAGATACATATAAAGATAGTAAGATAGATATACATATAGATAGATAGATAAATAGATAGATAAAAAATATATAGATAGATAGACAGTTTGATAGACAAATTGATAGAAAAATTTATAAAAAAATTGATAGACAAATTGATAGCCAGATTGATAAATAGATTAATATATAAAATGAGAGATAGAGAGATATACAAATAGATCGATAGATAGATATAAAGATTTATAGGGAAATAGATTCTTTGATAGATACACATATATATATATAGACAAATAGATAAACAAATACTAAGATAGATAGATAGACAAATAGATAGAAGATAGATAGATGCATAGATAGATAGATAGACAAATAGATAGATAGATAGACAAATAGATAGATATATAGAAAATAGATAGATAGACAAATAGATAAATAGAAAGATAGACAAATAGATAGATAGAAAGATAGATTGATCATTATATAGATAGATAGATAGATATATAGATATATAGATTGACAAAACGCAGATAAAAAGATAGACAGATAGATTAGCAGAAAAATAAACATAATGTTAGACATAAATATAGAAAAACTGATAGATAGATAAATATATATTTAGATAGATAGATAGATAGACATGTATATAAATAGATAGATAGTCATCTAAATATATAGATAGATAGTTAGAAAGATTGATAGACATATAAATATATATATATAGATAAATAGATTGATTGATTGATAGACAAATAGATAGATATATAGATAGAAAATTAGATAGATAGATTGATACCTAGATATAGAGATAAAGAGGCAAATAGATTAACAGTTAGATAGACATAGATAAAGACTAATAGATAGATAGAAAGATTGATAAATAGATTGACATATATATAGACAAATAGATAGAAAGATAGATAGACTAATAAATAGATAGATATAAAGACACTCAAATAGATAGATAGATCGATTGATAGATATACATATAGATACTAATATAGATTAGATAAATAAACATATAGATAATAAGATATATAGAAGAATAGACATATAGATAGTATGATAGATAGACAGAAAGATTGACATATAGATAGATGGATATATTGATAGATATAAAGACAGACAGATAGATAGATATATAGATAGATAGATAGACAGATAAATAGAAAGATAAACTGATAGATAGATTAATTAATAGACTAATTACTAAGATAGATACACAAATATATACATTTATAGATAAATTGATAGATAGACAGATAGATAGAATGATAAATAGTTATATATAAAGATAAATATACATATAGATATACAAATATATAGATAGATACGTAAAAATATAGAATGAAAATAGATAGACTAATAGAAAGATAGATAGACAGATAGATAAATAGTGAGGCAGACAGTTAGTAAGGTAGAAAAATTGTCAAAAAAAGATAGTTAAGTACACAGATAGATAGCTAGACAAATTGACAAATAAACAAGAATATAGGCAATCAAAGTTATAGATAGATAGATAGACAAATAGACAAGGAAACAGATAGACAAACATTAGATAGATAAATAGATAGTTTTATAGACTTATTGATAGACATATTAATAGATAATCAATGGATTGATTGATAAATATATTGATAGATAGATAGATAGATATATATAAAGATAGACAAAAAGATATATAGATCGATAGATAGATAAATTAATAGACATATAGAGAAACAATTAGATAGATTGATAGACCGATATATTGAAAAATAGATAGATAGATAAATAGATATATAAATAGAAAGATAAAAACACATATAGCGAGATAGATTAATATATAGATTTATAATTAGATTGATAGAAAGTTTGATAGATATATTAAAAGACATATTGATAAATAGATTTATAGATAGATATATAGATTGAATGATTGATATATAGAAAAAGAAATAGATAGACAAATAGATAAACATATAGACATATAGATAAATAGAAAGATAGATTGATAAATAGATAGTTAGTTAGATTGGTTGATAGATATATAGATAATACATAGATTATTAGATAGATAGATAGACAGATTAATAAAGAGATAGATAATAGATAGGTAGATAGATAGATAGATAAATAAATAGAAAGATAGATCGACAGATTGTTAGATAACTAGATAGACAGATAGATTGTTACATATATAGACTAAAAGATAGATAGAAAGAAAGATTGATAGATACACAGATAGAAAGATAGAGAGATAGAATGACATAGAGAGAAAGAAGATAGATAGAAATATATATATACAAATAGCTAGACAGACATATAGATAGTAGATAGAGAGAGAGAGAGAGAGAGAGATATATATATATATATATATATATATATAAATTGGTATTTAGATAGATAGATAGATAGAAAGTGAAATAGATAGACGTATAGATAGATAGATGATAGATATATAAATAGACAGATAGATAGAAAGATAGTATGACATCTAAAAAATAAAATGATAGACATATTGCTAGATAGATTGATAAACAATTTGATATACAATTTGAAAGTCATATTGATAGCCAGATTGAAAGATATATTCTTAGTTAGATTGATAGACAAATTGAAAGCTAGACGATTAGACAAATATAATGAATAATTAATAGACTTATTAATAGACAGATAGATAATCAGATAGAAAGACAAAGAAAAATATATAGATAAATATATAGACATACAGATTGATTGAATAATAGATAGACAAATAGATTGACAGACATATAGATAGATAGATAGGTAGACATATAGATAGACAAATAGAGAGCTAATTGAAAGACAGATAATAGAAAGATAGATAGACATATATAAAGTCAAATAGATAGATATATTGACAAAAAGATAGATATAAAGTTATATAGTTAGGAAGATAGATAGATAAATAGATAGATAGATAGATTGAGTAATAAATAAATAGATAGATATACAAAATAATAGACATATAGTTAGATAGATTGATAGATAAAATGAGAGAATTATAGATAGATTGAGAGAAAAATTGATAGATATATTGATAGACAGAGTAATATAAAAATGATAGATAATATGATAGACAAATAGTTAGACAAATTGATAGACATTTCAATATTTAGATAGATAGATATATATAGATAAATCAATAGATAGTAAGATAAATATATAGAAAGTAAAAGATATAGATATATTATTAGATAGATTGATAAAATGATAGATAGAAAGATAGATTGACAAAAGTAAAGGAGACAGCCAAACCAACATATAGATAGATAGATAATTTTTAGTCAGTTTGATAGATAAATTTGATAGACATACATATGGAATGTTTGATAAATATCTTGATAGAGAGATAGATAGAAAGATAAAAAAATAGACAAATATATAGGTAGATTGATAATAGATAAACATATACATAGAAAGAAAGAAAGATAGATAAATAGACACATAAATAGATAGATTGATATTCAAATTAATAGAAGGATTGATAGACATATTGATAGATAGATTGATAGACATATTTATTAGAAATAGATAGATAGATTGATAGATATATAGATAGAAAAATAGATAAAAAAATATATAGATAGATAGACACATAGACAGGTAGATAGATTTATAGATTGATTAATTTTTAGATAAATAGATAGTTAGATAGATAGATAAACAGATATATATATATATATATTATTAGACACTCAGATAGATAGAAAGATATATTGATAGGTAATATATAGATAGATAGCTACGAAGATAGAAAGATATACAGATTAATAGAAAATAGATATGTAGTTAGATAGACTTATAGATACATCTATTGATAGAAAAATAGATAAATGAAAAGTTATATTGAAAAATAAATAGATAGATAGAAAGACAAAAAAATAGATAGTTTAACACATAACTAGAGAGAAAGATAGAACAATATAAAGATAGATAGATAGATGGGTAGATCGACAATTAGAGATATGATAGATAGATAGATAGACAAATAGGTCGACTGATAGATATACAGATAGGTAGAAAGATAGACACATATATAAACAAAATTATAGATTTATTGATAGATAGATAGATAGAAAATTTGAGAGATAAATAGGTAGATTAGTCTATAAATAGATAGATTGAAAGAATGATAGATAGATTGAAAGACAAATTGATAGGTAGATAGACAGATAGATCGTAAGATAGACAACTAGATAGACAAACAGACAGATAGATAGATGAATATACATATAGATAGAAATATAGATAAACATATAGATAGAAATATAGATAGACAAATAAATAGAAAATAGATAGATAAGTTATTAGACAGATAGATAGTCAGATAGATAAAGAAATAGAAAAATAGATAGATAGAAGCACAAATAGATAGACATATAGATATATAGATAGATATAGATATAAAATGTTAGATAGATAGATAGATAGATAAATAAATAGATATATTTATATATAGATAGATAGATAGATAGACACATAGATAGAAAGATAGATAGACAAATAGAGAGACCAATAGATATATAGATAGATATATAGATTAATACATAGATTGATAGACAAATTGATAGATAGATTGATATATTGAATGATAGACAAATTGATAGACATATTGATTGATAAATTGTTAAATATATTGATTGTCAGATTCATATACAAATTGCTACACCTTTTGATAATCATATAGTAATACAAATTGATAGGTAGATTGATAGTCAAATAGATAAATATATTGATAGATAGATCGATTGACAGTAGACAACCAGATAGATAGATAGACACATATACAGATAGATTAATAGATAGATAAATATATATATATATAAATTAATATATATTAATTGATATATATTAATTGATAGATAGATTATTAGATGGATATATAGAAAGATAGATATACAGATAGATATATTGATATATATATATATATTAATATATAGATAGACATATAGATAGATATATAGATAAACAAATAGATTAACAGATTATTAGATAGATATACTGATAGATAGATCGATAAAAAAATAGATAGACAAATAGATAGACAGATAGATAAATAGATAGATATATAGATATATAAATAGATTAATAAATAGATAGATAGATAGATAGATTCATCGATAGAAAAAAAGATATATAGATAAATAGATAGATATATAAATAAACAGATACATAGATAGATATAATGATTAAAAGATAAATAGATATATAGATAGATAGAAAGATAGATACACATATTGATATAAAGATTGATAGAAAGATAGATATATAGATAGATAGATTTATATTCAGATAAATAGTTAGATAGATAGTTAGACAAATTGATAGAAAGATTGATACACAGATAGATAGACAAATAAATACATAGATTGATAAATAGATTGATAGACATATAAATAGATAGGTAGATATATTAATAGACATATAGATAGATAGTCAGTCAAACAGATAGTCAGGTAGATAGACATTTTAGTAGACAGATTGTAAAGAAGAGAGAACAAAATCCAGACAGATCGATAGACAGATGGGTAGATAGATAGTAATACTAATAGATAGATAGATAGATAAACAAATAGAATGAGAGATAGACAAATATAGAGATAGACAGATAGATATACAGATAGATAGATAGTTAGATATATTATTAGACAGATTGATTGATTGATTGATAAATATATTGATAAATAGACAGATATATCATCGTTTAGATAGACAGATAGATATACTTATAACTAGATAGATAGATAGACATATAGTTATATATATAGATAGATAGATAGATAGATGAACAAATAATATATAGATAGATATAGATATAGACATATAGATAGACATATAGATAAAAAAATAAAAATAGATATATAAACAAATAAATAGATAGATTGATAGTAAGATTGATAGACATATAGACTAACATATTGATAGACATATAGATAGAAAGATTGATATAAAGATTGATAGATAGATTGATTATATAAATATAGATTGATATTTTGATAGACATATAGATAGATAGATAGGTAAACAGAGATATTCTTAGACAAATAGATAGATAGAAAGATATATATATATATATATATATATATATATATATATATATATATATATATATATATATATTATTTTATAGTTAGATAGATAAATAGATAAATAGATAGATAATAAATAGATAGATAGACAGAAAGACAGGCAGATAAATAGACTGATAGATAGAATAAAAGATAGATAGATAGACCAATAGATAGACAGATAGATAGATAGTAAGATAGATTGTAACATAGATAGATAGAAAGATAGATAAAATGATAAATAAATAGATAGATTGATATATAAAAAGTTTAATAGATAGATAGATAAATAGATATATTGATAGATAGATAAATAGATAGATAGATTTACTAATAGGTAGAGAGCACTACAAAAAAAATCTCAAATAACAAGGGAAGATTCCCTAGCTTAATGGTGTTTTTCTGTCACTAAAATGGATATAACTACCTATTTCAAGGTATATAATCGCTTAGCGCGCCAGGGCCCACGGAGCGGTAGGACCCAGACCGATAGATTTTTTCTTTAGCGAATGATCTGAAAGTGCATAAATAGCTTCTAAGAGAATCCAGCTACTTAGGGTCTTCTCTTGAAGAGGTGTTTTACGCACTTGAATCTCTATCAATAATAGACGGATTAACGATGAAACATTTCCCAATCTAAAGTTCTTGTCACAAAAATTAATGAGTAAATATATTCCCTACCAAAACTAGCGAAGGAAAATACCCTAGCTAAATTAGTGAGGAAATTTTCCCTAGCTATTTCATTCCAAAATTACTTTCCCATTTTTAATTTTTTATTTAAAATTTAATTACATTTTTTAAAATTTGTATATTAAATTTAATAAAAACATAAACTATAAACCATTTTTTATAATTAACAAAAAATAAAATCAGTTAATAAAATATTCTTATATAATATGTTACATTGTTAAAATAGAAACATAACAAAACTTGATTATATCTTATTCTTCATCAATGTATCTAATGATAGTGAATAAAGTATAATCTATCTGTGAAATTTACGTTGCTTTTTCTCTCCCAGCTCATTAATATCTACATACTACACTAGCACCATAGCATGTCCCTCCATGGCCATATGCATTGCTTTATTTAGTTCTAGTCTGCATTTCCACTACACCACCAACTCCTTCCATTTATCTACCATTGCCCTTTTTGTATCTAGATGCTATTCAATTAGTACTTTTTTTAACCTTGTGATTAGTTGGATGTATGTATGCGCCTATGTGTGTGTGTAAACACTGACACATGCACTTTCATGCAAATACACATACCATCAAAGACAATAAAAGGAAATAATCTAGGGCTTAAAAACAAACTTATATGTCTTTCAGGCATGGTCAGCATCTTCTAGTTCTTTGTCCTCTAGTACTCTAATTAGATAGAGAATATTGTTATATCTGCACATGGAGCATAACATACTACATTTACAAACTAATAAATAACACAATAATGCCACTGATAAATAGATAGACTAGCGCATGCAACACCAACTACCATTTGCTAGAAATTTCACACAACTAGATAATCTTGAGCTTATTTTTAAATTACCAAATCAAGATTTCACGAAGATTTTCAGTGTACTTCCCATCAAAATATTCTTCTGTGTTTCCCAGCTTCATGAATCAGTCCATGGTTATTTTTTAGAAATTTAGAAAAGAATTTTTGATGGAAATAATATGTTTTAAATAAAAATTCCAAAATAAGATGCTTGTTTGAAAAATATTACCAAACTAGTGCTTCTGGAAATAGCATGGCAATTGCCGTCATTATGAACGACGGTCATTGCCATGCTATTGAATTTTAAAAATGAAGACCTTCATCAATGTTTGCCTCGCTTGATGATGTCGAATTCAAGCTTGAATTTGGGTTTGACAGGAGTTCCAATTTGGATTCATTTATGCTTTCAATATTGCATCTTTGCCAAACAGATTTCCAAGTGATCGGTCAAGTTAAGTTGGTGGTTTGATCAAGAGATGATGTAAAAATGGAAGATGAAGAAGATGAAATTAACTTGGTAGTTTTCTTTAGATTGAAATGGAGAAGCCACTTGTCGCAAGCATCCCTTGATTTGTTGAAGTTGACAGGATCACTCTGAATCGTGATTAAAGAAAAAAAAACAAATCATTTAATAAAAATAAGAGGATTTAGATACATTCGAGTATGATAGAGCCATATTTCATATTTAATAAAACAAATAAGCATCTTATCATCACCCCACTTTTCTTCTTTATACCATTGGAGCCACAACGGCAAACTTGAGCAAGTAGAACTGGAGAAATGAACTCATGGTTTTGAAATTGAGTTTCTTTGTCAAATTTAATGGAGCAATTGGGACTGCATGTTGCACTTTTTATAAGTAATCCAGATTCAATCTTTTGCCAGCCAAAGCCATTCTCACATATAGATGTTTTGCTCTTACACCCATTTTTCATCTTTTGTAAAACTTAGTCAAATGA
The DNA here is from genome assembly GCA_029783825.1 of Sapria himalayana. Lineage (NCBI taxonomy): Eukaryota > Viridiplantae > Streptophyta > Magnoliopsida > Malpighiales > Rafflesiaceae > Sapria > Sapria himalayana. The sequence goes on along the minus strand of JAREIK010000306.1, from coordinate 818,086 downwards.
GTGACTAGTAATATATGAAGTGTTTATGCACACATATATATAATAGTTGACAAGATGGTACCTATGAATAAGTGCGTGGGTGTATATGTTTGTGCGTGTCTTTGTGGGTGTGTATTTGAGTCATTGATGGATATTGTAAGTGACTAATATATCACACTAAAGTAATCTGAAAGAAAAAAATAAAAAAAAGAATTGTCTTACCCCTTGAGATTGAGACTAAGATTCAGGCTTCCAACTGGAACAGTGACTGGATTAAGTTCTCAAATAGCCTCCAGACAGGGAAAGCCTACTTTACACTTAATGTAAGTTTGGAATGTGGCGATTCCCATGAGCCATACTTTTCCAGCCTCGTCCCCTATTCCGTAGATCAGTCTTTGCATCTCTGTGATAATGTACACTCTAATGTTGTTACCTGCTTGCCAACTATAATTTGGCCAGATATCAAAGACCCATTTAAGATTACCCACATATAAAACAACTTCTCTACTCGAATAGTCATCAACGATGCACTTAAGCTACATAAATTTTTGGAAAATATCTACTTTTGAATGATTCCTTAAAGAGAACAGAGGAAATGTTACTAACCTAACCATTTCCATTTTCTCCCTCACTCCTCTCACTACACTCTCTATGCTTGCCCCACACTCTCCCATAATCTATGTTTTTTTTCCTCTCCATCACCGGTAAAACCCTCATCACATCTTCAATCTTTGTCAGTGTTTCTAATTGCGAGCTTTAGTCCTTCCCTAATGGTTAAAATTGACTAAAAGAAAGAAATTGAGGAGGAGGAGAGTTGGCTACGGTAAGAGGTTTTATTGCTTCTTTCAGGTATGAATTCTAGAAAACTGGAGTGATATTTGTAGTAGCAGCCAAGGTGGTGGATATACTTCTAGAACAAATATTCACAAATACAGTTTGTTCAACCTTGTTTTTCACTTGGTTGGATGCCACACACTCCCTCATCATTCTAAATGCCTCCATTTAAAAATTTTTAAAATTTAATAGTCAGCATTCATAATGATGGCCTTTGATTTTTAAAAATTCAATAGCATGACAATGACCGTCATTCACAATGATGCAAATTGTCATGCTATTTTTCAGATGCATTAGTTTGGTAATAATTTTAAAACTAGCATTATATTTTGGATTTTTTATTTAAAACATATTATTTCCATACAAAATTCATTACAAAGTGCCAAACAAAAGGGAAATGGTAGTTGAGATGACAACAAGTTGCATGGTATTGAAATTTTGCCCACTATGGTTCATATAAAAATCCACCGAAACATGAAAATCTGAAAGAAACTAAAGAAAAAAATGAGAAAAAAAATACAATGCATAAGAAAAGAACACAAGCTAACTCACTTTTGTGTTCCATTTCCCACTTGAGTTTTACAATGACCGTCTTCCCAGTTAAGTTGTTAAGAAAAGGCTTGGGATTAACGGGAATGGTTTGCAACATTCAGCAATAAAAAAACTAATGAACTATGTTATCATGCACGTATATATCAGATATTTCTCTACAATTACTTAAAAATGCATAGGTATGTATATATGAAATATACATGCATACAACATGTATATAGTATAACTATATGTTTCCAAACACACACACGAACACACTATTTTCCTATCTTCTCATTTTTCTTTATCTTGTCCATATATTGCACCTTTCTTGTTCAACTGAATCATTGATGCTTAGAAATGGTTATTACCAAAAATAAAAAAAAAATTCTAATCTTGATATCCCATGTGATGTAAAATTTATTATTAAGTTTTTTGCTTAAGAAAACTGTAAGAAATTTTTTTTTATGAAAAATAAATGACAATTTGAAAGAATATTTGAAGGTTATGAGCATAAATAGTTAATATTGCTTCGATGCATGAGATATTAAAAGCTAGTATTAATATCATTCACGAAAGAACAAAATATATGAATATCTCATGTACACAAAAAATTATATCAAACAAGAAAACTTGATTACTACTTCATACAAATTTTCTTTTAACCTCTTATTATCATCATCAACGAAATCCTATCTCAATACTATTGTGAACAAATATTACTCTAACCATAAAAACATGAGTTTAATCAATAAAAATATCTAAAATACTTCATAAGAATGCTTGTCAAATTACCTATCATGATGTTCGAGTAGATATCTTACCTGCCCTTCGTTGCCATTATAATAGCCCATCTAGCTTTTCTGCACAACTTCACAGTTTTTCCATGATAAGAAGAGTCTATGCACTATCCAAGCAACCAAATTAAATTAAAAACAAAAAAAATAAAAAAATAAAAACTTTCACAGCTAAATGCTATGCCAAGCCTGTTACGAGCTCACAGAGAAATTAACATCTCGCCTCTTGCTAGTATTTGAGGTCGTAGAGCATCAGATCCAACTCATTTAACTCATATTCATCAACATCCACACCTATGGGTCACATATTGCATTGACGTAGATGGAATCAAGGTCTAAGCCTTATGAGCAATGATTTTAATAACACACAATGAGTTGCAATGTTTTTGATAACATACAGTGAGTGTGTGAAGATTTGCATAGCACACAATGCATGGGTAATCATGGTAGCTAGTGCAAAGTGGATGCACTCCTTTTAGGGGTTTACAGCTCTTTCAGACACCCTCCCCTAGATTTTAGCTTTCCCTGGGGTCACTTTGATGCCATGTAAAACCTTTAATCACACAACATAAAATAAATATAATACACTTGATGAATAACCTTATACAAACAATGCCCTTATATAACATGTTATTTTTATTAGGGCAACTCACAGGAAGTATAACATCTATATCACTCTCAAAGTGTACGTGTTTGTTCTAGGCATGCCTCAATCTGTAAGACATGACTATTCTTCCTCCAAAAACCTATCAATAGAACAACGTACCAATTAATAAAGTAGAGAACATGACACCCAACAAAACACAAGCAATTTCACAAACATCATGCTCATCAATAAGATAGTGATATATAGTATATTTGTGCATATCATACTGTAGTGTATATGTACATATACTGAGTATATATATACATATACTATAGTATATAAACATATACACTATAGTATATATGGATGTCTTATAGATATAGAACAGCAAGTATAGATATATATATATATATAGAATAGTAGGTAAAGTATTATCCCATTTATACTTCACAAAAAAGACACAAAACATCACTATCAACATTAATAAGAAATGAAAATATTATTTAAATTTTTGAAAATATATCTAAAAACTCTTTGTAGAAAACCTGGAAGACAAGCCACAGCTAGGTATGGAGCATCAAAGTTCGCACCTTGCCTTCCACAACTAGAACTCTCTCCTGGTCCTATAACCCATAAAAGGGTTACTCTACCTTTCCACCCCTCACAGCACCAAGCTCTCGTGGGCCTTTCTTATAATGTTTCTTCCCCTCTCCATGTGCTTGCACCAATAATTTTGATTGCTTAGCTTCATTGTATTAGTCCATCAACCCTGTAGCTTCTGCTGCAATATGGTTCCTCTCTTGGTTCAAAGCAAGGAACATCACTTCATTGTATGCATCAATATAACTACAGAAAAATTTAATATGATCTCCATAAAAACAATATACACTCCATAAAAATAGTATACACTCCATAAAAATAATATGCACTCTTAAAAATAATATGCACTCCATAAAAATAGTACACATTCAAAGAAAAAAGGAGGAACAAAACTTCAAAAATTAGATGTTTTGTCTTCCCTATATATAAAAAAAAGCAGATGGCTGCAAAATTTGTAAACTTCATATAACAATACATCTTGACTCATGTTCTTCCCAGTTATCCCCACTCCTCTTCGTTTCATGCTAATCGTCAATGGATACATCAATGTGCTAGTTTTGTAGCATGTGATTTGGCACCCACCACAACTCCATAAATAGCACTGCTAAAACTTGCTTGTGCAAGTGCAGACTAGTATGGGAATGCCAAAGATATCCATGGCATTGCTATTGATGACCACGTCCAAGCTTTTCTTTGGAGCTTTCAAATGTGGAATAGAAATGGAATTTGGATCATTTGGTTTCCTTGATTTCTTTGGTTTTGATTTTTTTGGTAGATCACTACTTTACTTTCTCTTGTATTGGCTACATTGTTCGTTAGGGCTTGGTTGATCGATCTTACAAATCTTTTCACCTTCCAAAGAATCATGTTGGTGTAGAATCTGCAAAGGATGAGCTCCAGAAGTTTTTATGAGAACAAGATAAGAAGCATTTGGAGGTAACTTATTCAAAAACTTATCTCTCTAGTTTATCCAGACATCTCTCATGTCTTGTATTACAAGAGAAGTGTTGAAGACATCGCATTCATAGAGATGGAATGGATGTTGGCATTAACGATAAAGTTGTTAAGATCACATCCCAGTAAGAAAGGCTTCATGTCGTAGTTTTCCATGCTAGGTATTAGTTGTAGACCAAGATGCCACTTGAAAGATGGCTCGTAATAGCCATAGTTCCTCCTGTTGAGCCCGTCATCATCCATGAAACTACGAACATGCAAGAGAAGGAGAACAAGCAAAATGAACACATTTAATTGATTTTCATTAGCAATCATTATGGTGATTAAAAATTCAATAGTTTACTTCCACCGATGACTGATAAAAAGTAGTCACAGATCTGAACAGTGACAATGCAAATGTGCATGAAAATAAGAGTGTAAAGAACAAACCTGAGTTCGCGTGGGACCAAAATTTTTCCGTTCATCTCACAACTTCAGAAGCTAAAGTGCTATTCCCAATACCAGGAGGATTATCCAAGCCTTTTATATAACTATAATAGGCTAAAACTCTACCCGAAATATTCAGGTACACAAAAATATTCATAGATATATAAAAATAGTAATTATAGATATGAACAAAGATGAATCTAAGTTGATAGTTATACAACTTCAATAGATATCTAAAAGATGCCTAGAAATGATGTTTAGAGAGATATAAAGAGTGCAAAAATAAAATGTTTCAGAAATTATAAAGATAATAGAAGCTTGGCCTCCTTTTGATCCATTTGAGATCAATAAAGATGGGACCCATCCATAGGAAGGACCATGGAAATGTCTGAAGGCTTTGAATCAGAATTTTTTCGTGCGTCTCACATTAGATGTCCTATAAAGGTTCATGATTAGGTTAATCGGCAAAGAAAAGACAAAACACAAAAAAATTGATACCTCCAAAAAAATCTCATCTTGTTTAGCTATATATAGATAAAATTCAAAAATAGTTTAGAAATAATTCTGATACAAAATCAACCTCATTATTAATTGCTATATCTATGCTAGCCTCTCCTGCTTGGTTTCATAGCTGGATCTCAAAATGCTATCTATCACGTTAATGCTGCTAACTGTGACTCCATATAGGACATATGTTGTTGCATTAAATTCTTAATATCTTCCATCCCATCATTCATTTCTTTCATCTCATCATTCATTTCTTTCATCTCATCATTTATTTCTTTAATTTCTTGCATTTCTTCCTTCAAATGAATAATTTGTTCATCATTATCTTCTTTCATTTTCTGCATTTATTCCTTCAAATGAGATATCTGCTCATCCTTCTCTTTCATTTTAGTTTCCATAACTTCAAAACATTCATTTGTTTCATTACTTATTATTCAACCACCTCATCCACCATTGCTGTGATATATGAATTAGAAGCACAACTGCTACAACAAAATGCCACTTCCTTTGAGCTGATGTCATACACTCAATACTTCTTATGACCTCCTAAGGTCTCCAAATAGATAGGATCATAGTTAATTGGTTGAAAATCCATAGAACCCTCAACTTGTTGAGAAGAAACTGTCACACATTCTTCCATGAGTTCCTGTTATAAAATAAAGAAAAATACTATTCTAGATATACATAAATAAATTTAATATTTTTCATTCCAAACAACTTTCAAAGTTTACTATAATATTATAAAATTGTATTAATATAAAAGATTCTTACAGTAATCATCTAAGACTTGTCAAAAAACTAACCATCTGCTTTTTTTACATGTATCTTCCTAAAAATCTCATAAAAATTGGGATCTCGACCCAATTCTCCAGCCTAGAGTATATATTTATTAAGTCTAAAAATAACAAATGTTAAAAAATTTTAACAAAATTAATAAAACCATCCACAGATTTGATTTATTTGGACTATTAGGAAAACCACTAAATAAATAATTGTTTTAAATTTTAAAATTATACCAAATATTGAGCATGCTCAATGCTCGACTTTGACCCTCCAATGTGGTGAGACATTTTTGTACCTAGTCTGGCTGATCTTTAGAGATAAAATCATGTTTTTGGCTCTCTATGAAATAGGTGTCTATCTTTCTCTGTATGAGTGTTAATGTAGAGTACACAATTCATCCCTCATATAGAAGGTGGATTTTGTATTAAGATCCTAGTAAAGGCTAGACGAGTGTCGAGTGTCTCTTATTTTTAATAGCTTGCCTCATATTTGATTTCGAGAAAAGGAAGTTCCTACCTAAAAAGGTGCCTCATAGACCCTATTCAATGCTAGATGTTTTTATTACTTGATTTTTTAGGTTTTATAATTCTTATATCCTAGTATGAAAATGTTTGGGTCTAACAGAAGTGTGCATGTACGTAGATGTTCATTTAATTTGGTAATCTATAGTAGATTTCATGATTTAACGAAGGATTTCTAGGATCAAGTTTATTATCATATTGAGAAGGATCTTGAAAGATATCAAAGTACTCATTCGAATGTAATGAGTTATCAAGATGATGTAGTGGATATATTGAGAAAGAATTGAAGGTCTCATCTAACAGAGAGTGAATTATTCTATTTGCAAAAGTTAATTGATGGCTATACTTCAATGTATGATGAGGAGAAACTCAATTTGTAATCTTTTTGTCTGTCTATTTGTATATCTATCTGTTTATCTATCTATTTGTCTAATTTTCTATCTATCTATATGTTTATGTGTCTGTCTATCTATCTTTCTATCTACCTATCTATCAATCTGTCTATCTAATTATATATCTATTCGTTTATCTATCTATCTAACTATATATCTCTCAATCTGTCTGACTATTTATTATAAATCTATTTGTCTATTTGTTATATCTATTTATCTGTATATCTATCTATCGATATATCTATGTTTCTTTCTGTATATCTATGTTTTTATCTATCTGTCTATTTGTCTATCTATCTATTTAGCTATCTTTTTGTATTTCTATCTGTCCGTCTCTCTATTTGTTTGTCTATCTTCCTATATGTATATCTATATATCTATTTTTTTATCTATCTATCTATCAAAATGTCAATCTATCTGTTTATCAATATTTCTATCAATCTATTTATCAATATACCTATCATTCTATCTATAAATCTATCTATAAAAATATGTATCAATCTTTTTATCAATAAATATATCAATGTTTGTAACTATTTGTATATCTATATATCTATCATTCTATTTGTCTCTTGATCTATCTATAAATCTTTATATTAATCTATTTATATATCTATCTATCTATTGATCTTCTATCTATCTGTCTATATATATGTATATCTCTCTATCTATCTATCTGTCTATTGATATGTCTAAATATCTATCAATCCGTCTATCTATCTGTCTATCTATCTATCAATCTACCTATAAATCTATCTATCAATTTGTCTATCAATCTGTCTTTCAATCTATCCTTTAATCTGTCTATCATCTAATTTATTTATCAATTTGTCCATCTATCTGTCTATCTATATGCCTATCTATTTATCTATCTATCTATCTATATATCTATCTATTTATCTATATATTTGTCTATCTATGTATCTGTCTATCTATCTATCTATCTATCTATCTATGTATCTATATATCTATCTATTTATCTATCTATTTGTCTATCTATGTATCTGTCTGTCTATCTATCTATCTATCTATTTATCTATCTATCTTTCTTTCTATGTATGTATATATATATATATGTCTGTCTATCTATCTATCTATTTGTCTATCTGTTTATTTGTAAGTCTATCTATCTATCTACTTGTCTATCTATTTGTTTGTATATATCTGTGTCTATCTTTCTATTTGTCTATCTATCTATTTGTCTATCTATCTATCCTTTTGTCTTTCTATCTATCTATCTATATCTCCATATTTATTTATATATCTATCTGTCTTTATATCTATCTATCTATCTATCTATGTGTCTATCTATCTGTCTATATGTCTATCAATCTATTTATCTATTTGTATGTCTATATGTCTATCTATCTATGTATTTGTCTATCTATCTATCAATCTATTTGTATATATTTAGAAAATCAATCAATCTATCTATCTATCTATCTATCTATCTATTTGTGAGTCTATATGTGTGTCTATCGGTGTGTGTATCTTTCTATATATCTGTCAATAAGTCTATCTATCTATCTATTTATCTATCTATCTCTCTATCAATTATATAGCTATCTTTTTGTTTGTAAATCATTCTGCCTATCTATCTATTTATCTACCTATCCATATAGCTATAGATCAATCTATCTGTCTATATATCTATTTGTCTATATCTATCTGTCTTTTAATCTTTCTATATATTAGTCTATCTATCTATATATCTATCTCCCTTTATATTTGTCTATCCATCATTATAATAATCTTTCAATATATATGTCTAATAATATAACTATCTATTTATCTATCTATTTATCTACATGTCTATCTATCTGTCTATGTATAAATCTATCTTTATATCTATCTATCATTCTATTTATCTTTCTATCTCCCTCTTAATATGTCTATCTATCTGTATAGCTATCTATCTACTTGTCTATTTATCTCAAAATCAATCAATCTATCTATCTATTTGTATTTCTATATAAGTGTCTAACTATCTTTATATATTATCTTTCAATCTATATGTCTATCTATCTATCTGTCTATATGTCTAAATTTCTATCTAGCTATCTATCTATCTACATATTTATGTTTATATATATATATATATATATATATATATATTCCTATCTATCTATCTGTTTATCTATTTGTGTATCTATCTAACTATCTATACATCTATCTGTGTATCTAACTCTCTATCTTTCGATTAGTCTATCTAGTTATTTATCTATTTGTCTATCAATATATTTATCTATTTATTATTTGACTATCTATCTATCTCTCTATCTATCTATATATTTATCTATCAATTTGTGTATATATTTATCTATATATATATATATATATATATGTCTATCTATCGATCTATCTATCTGTATATGTATCTGTCTATCTATCTGTCTATATATCTATCTATCTCTCTATCTATTATATATATATCTATGTATATATATATATATCTTTCTATTTATTTATCGATCTATCTACCTATCTTTCTATCTCTCTATCTCAATTAATCTATCTATTTGTCTATATGTCTATCTAGTTGTCTATCTATTAATCTATTTCTATCTATCTTTTAATCTACCTATATATATGTCTATCTATCTATTTGTCTAAAACACAACAATCTATCTGTTTATCTATATATTTATATATCTATATATCTAACAATCTATCAATCTATCAATTAATCAATCAATCTCTCTGTCTATCAATTTGTAAATAATTTTTCCATTCAATCTATATATCATTCTATCTGTTAATTTTTGTATCTTTCAATCTATCTATCTATTGATCTATCTATATATTTATCTTTCTATCTATTAATATGTCTATCTATCTATCTATATCTTTATATTTCTATCTATCTATTTGTATATCTTTCTATCTTTCTATCCATATATCAATCTTTCAATCTTTCTATCAATCTATCAATCAAACTATCTATATATCTATCATTTTGTCTGTATATCTGTCTATGTGTCTGTTTGTTTCTTTGCATATCTATTTGTTTGTCTATCTATTTGTCTATATATCTATCTATTTCTTTATTTTTTTTGTCTATCTCTCTATCTACCAACGTACCTAATTGCCTGCCTCCCTGGCCTCATTCTTTCTTGTCTATCTATCTATCTAGCTATTTATTTGTTTATCTATCTATTTGTCTATCTCTTTCTCTATATATGTGTATGTCTATCTGTCTATTTGTCTATCTATCTATCTATATATCTATCTATCTTTTTATCTTTGTATCTCTCTCTGTTTATCTATCTATCTGTCTTTCTATCTATTTGTATGTCTATCTAACTCTATATATATATATATATATATATATATATATATATATATATATATATATATATATATATATATATATATATATATATATCTATCTTTTTATCTATCTATCTATCTATATATTTGTCTGTCCTTTCTCTATCAATCTAACAATCTACTTGTCTATATATTTATCAATCTATATGTCTATCTATCTATCAATATATCTTTTTATCTATTTGATTATCTATTTATCTCTCTATCTATCTGATAATCTGTCTATCTATATGTCTATCTATTTTTCATTTTATTTATCTATTAATCTATTTATCTGTAAATCAATCAATCAATTCTATCTATCTATCAATATGTCTATCAGTATATCTATCAATCTGTCTATAAATCTTTTTATCAATCTATCAATCTTTCTATCTATCAATCTATCTATCAATCTTTCTATATAGGTGTCTATATATTTGTCTATCTATCTATTTGTCTATCAATCAATCTATCTATCTATCTATCTGCCTATCTATCTATATATCTACATGTCTGTCTATTTATTTGTCTATCTATCTATATATCTATCTGTCCGTCTATCTATATATTTTTATATCTACATGTCTAACTATCTGTCTATCTATTTGTATATTTCTTTATCTATCTATATATCTATCTGTCTACATGTCTATCTACCTAATATATATATATCTATCTATCTATTTATATATCTGTCTATATATATTATAAATCATCTATCTATCTATGTATGTATCTATCTACTTATCTATATTTCTGTCTATCTATTTGACTATCTATCTGACTATATATCTATCTTTCAAACATTCTATCAATATATCTATCTGTCTATATATCTTTCTATCTATCTTTCTTTTTATCCATGTGTCTATCTATCTATCTATCTTTTTGTCTAACTATATGTTTTTCAAACTATTTATTAATATGTCTATCTAAGCATCTATCAATCAATCTATCTATCTATCTTTTTTTCTTTCTTTCAATCTTTCTATCTATTTGTCTATCAATCTATCTAAAAATCTTTTAATCTATCTCTTTATCTATTTCTCTATCTATAAATCTATCTATATTTTTATTTAGCTATCAATCAATCAATCTATCTATTTCTTTATTAATTCATCTATTAATCTATCTATCAATTAGTCTATCAATATGTGTATTTGTCTATTAATCTAACTATCAATCATTCTATCTATCTATCTATCTTTCTATTTATATATTTCTCTATCTATCTATCTATTTTTTTTGTCTATCTATCATCCTATCCATTAATCTATATGTCTATCTATTTGTTTTTATATCTATCTATCTATATGCGTATCAATCTAAATATCTATCTATATATCTGTCTGTCTATCTATTTGACTATCTATTTATCTATTTTCTATCTATCTATTTACACTACAAGAAAATGTTGATTTAGCTAGGGAATTTTATCTAGGAAATTTTAGCTAGGGATTAATCGCTAGCTAAATTGCAAAGGAATAGCTAGGAAATAACTAGGGAATAACAAGGGTATTATATTTCATTAAAATAAAAATTTGCAATGGATTAGCGACGGATTAGCGATGAAATAATTTCGAAATTTCTGCCTCAGAAAAAGTGGGGAATTTAGCAATGGATTAGATACGGATTAGCGACAGAATATTTTCATAAATTCTGCTCAAGAAAAGTGGAGAATTTATCGACGGATTTAGCGATGGAATTTCTCTACTTAATAAAATCTGGAATTTAGCAAAAAATTTAGAGATAGAATTTCCCTAGCTAATAAAATCTAAAAATTAGTAATGACTTTAGCGACAGAATTTCCATAGCTATTAAAATCCAAAATTTAGCGAAGGATTTAGCGACGAAATTTTATGGGCTAATTACATCAGTAACATAGCGACAAATTACAGCTACGGAATTTCCTAGCTAATTACATACTAAACATAGCAACGGATTTTAGCGACGTAATTTTCCTAGCTAATTACAACTTGAAAATATAGCTACAGATTTTGAAATGTAATTTTTATTTGCTAATTACATAATTAATATAGCAACGGAACTTCCCTAGCTAATTACTTCCTGAATATAGTGAAGGATTTTAGTGATGTAACTTATCTAGCTAATAAAATCCTGAATATATCGATTGATTTAGCGAGGGAGCTTCTCTAGCTAATTAAATCCGGAATATAGGGATGGATTTAGTGATAAAAGCTATCTATCTATTTATATAATTATTAATCTTTTTTTCTATCTTTATAATTTTTAATCTATATATCTCACTCTCTATTTATTTGTTTATATAGCTATATATCTATCTATATATCTAACTATATATATGTGTGAATCTCTATATATATATATATCTGCCAATCTCCCTATTTACTTGTCTATATATTTGACTATTTATCTATCTTAATATTTGTCTATCTTCCTATCTATCTATTTGAGTTTTTTTATATTTATCTATTTTTCTATTTGCCTATTTATCAAACTATCTATCTATTTGTCTATATATATATATATATCAATCTATCTGACTATCTATCTTTCTATATATCAGTCAATCTTTCTTTCTATCTATCTATTAATATATCAATCAATCAATATGTCTATCTATGTATATATCTATCTTTCTTTCTATCTTTCTATCTATATTTTTGTTTATCTATATATCTATCTTTTTATTTTCATATATGTCTATCAAACTATATGTCTAATTGTCTATTTGTCTATTTGACTCTCTTTGTATCACTTTAATTATCTATGTTTATGTGTCTATGTGTCTGTGTCTATATGTCAACGTGTCTATGTATCTGTGTTTATGTTACTATGTGTCTATGTGTCTATGTGTCTACGTGTCTATGTGTCTATGTATCTATGTTTCTAACTAACTTTCTGTCTTTCTATCTATCAATAAATCTTTTTGTCTATCTATATATCTATTTTCCTATTTGTCTATTTGTCTATTTGTTTATTTGTCTATCTGTCATTCTATTTATGTTTCTATTTATCTTTCTGTCTACTTGTTTATCAGTCTATCTATTTATTTGTATATCTATCTTTCTATCTATCTATTTATTTTACTATTTGTCTATTTGTCTATCTATCAATCTCATTATCTATCTATCTGTCTTTATCTTTATCTTTATATTCATCTATTAGACTATCATTCTATCTATCTATCTATATGGCTACTTATCTATCTGTATATCTTTTTATCTATCTATCTTTTTATCTATATATCTATTTATCTATCTATGTATCTATTTGTATAACTATCTTTATATTTCTCTATCCAATATTCTGTCTATTTCTCTATATATCGTTTAGTGTAAAAGTCTATTAGAATATGTGTATATTTATTTATCTATCTATCTATAGAAAAATTTTTATGTCTGTCTATCTATTTGTTTATCTATCTACCTGTCAATATATCTATCTATCTATCAATTTGTATATCTATCTAACTATTTATTTGTCTATATATCTATCTAACCGTCTATTTGATTATTTATCTGTTTGTCTATGTGTTTATCTTTCTATATGTCTATCTACATATCTAGCTATCTATCTATATGTCTATATATCTGTCTATCTACCTATCTATCTATATGTTTATCTATCTATCTTACTATTTGTCCATCATTCTATCTGACTATTTGTCTATCTTTCTATATGTCTATCTATCTATCTTTCTATATATCTTTTTGTCTATCTATCTTTTTATATATCTGCCGATTTATCTAATTGTTTAATTATCTATCTTTCTATATTTATCTCTATCTATCCATCTGTCTAACTATCTAACTATTTGATTTTTCTATCAATCATAATTTATCTACCTATCTGACTATCTATATATGTATTTATTTTTCTATATATCTTTTTCTCTATCTATTTATATGTGTGTGTGTGTATATATATATATATATATATTTAGTTTTCTATCTATTTGTCTATCTGTCTATCTGTCTATCTATCGATCTGTCTATTTGTCTATATGGCTATGTCTCTATCTCTTTTTCTATGTTTGAGTTTATTAATCTATAAGTCTATGTATCTATCTATTAATCTCTCTAATTGCCTATATGTCTATCTGTTTATTTGTTTATTTTTCTATCTGTCTATCTATCGATTTTTAAATCTATCTATTGTCATTCTATCTATATATTTATCTGTCTATTTTTCGTTCTATTTTATATGTATCCCTCTATCTATCTATATGTCTATCTCTCTAACTATCTATTTGTTTATGTGTCTATATGTCTATATATTAATCTATGTAACTGTCTATCTATCTATTTGTATATTTGTTTATGTTTCAATTTATCTATCTGTCGGTTTGTCTATCTATATATCTATCTTTCTATATATATATGACTATTAGTCTATCTATCTATATATCAATCTATAAATTTATCTATATGTATGTGTGTGTGTGTGTGTGTGTATATATATATATATATATTTATTTATTTATTTATATATTAGTCTATCAATTTAATTTTATAAGTGCCTAATTATCTATCTATTTATTTATCTATCTGTCAATTTATGTCTTTATGTTTATATGTGTCTATCTATATATATATCTATTTGTCAATTTGAATATCTATCTTTATAACTATATCTATATGTCTATTAGTCTATCAATCTAGCCGTCTTTCTGTCTATTTGTCTATATATATAAATAGATAGATAGATAAATAGATAAACAAATAATTAAATAGATATATATATATATATATATAGATAAATAGATGGATAGATATACAGATAGATAGAGAGATAGTTAATCAGATAGATAGAAGTTAAACTAGTAGATAGATAGATAGATAGACAAATAGCTAGATAGACACATAGATGGATTGTTTGATTGACACATTGATCATATTGATTTATAGATCGATAGATAGACAAATTGATAGATAAATAGATTGATTGATAAATAGATAAATAGACAGAAAGAAAGATAACTAGATAAACAAATAGAGATATAGATAAGTAGAAAGAAAGAAAGATGAATATATAAATAGATAGATAGATATATAAATAGACAGATAAATAGATTGATTTGTAGACAAAATTATAGACAAATTGATTCACAAGTGTTAGATAGATTGTTAGATAGATTTATAGACACATTGATGGATAGATTGATAAATAGATTAATAGGTAGATTGAAATACAATTAGATAGAAAAATAGATAGAGAGATAGATAGAATGTTAGATATATATATACATAAAAAATGATAGATAAATAGAAATAAAGATAGAAAGACACATAGATTGACATAGAGTTTGACAGATAGATTGATAGATAGAAAGATATACAGATTGATAGAAAGATTAATATAAAGATTAAAAAAAGATTGATAGATAGATTCATAGATAAATTGATAGATATATTTATAGAATGATAGATAAATAGATTGATTAATTGATAGATAGATTAATAGACAAACAGAAATAAACATAGATAGATTGATTGATTGATTGAAAGATAATTTATCGACATCTTGATAGACAAATTAATAAACATATTGATACATATATAGATAGATAGATTAATTGATATATATATATATATATAGAAAGTTAGATAGATGATAGATAGATAGATAAATAGATAGTTAGATAGATATACAAATAGATAGATAGACAGATAGATAGACAAATATTTTTAAAGAGAGATTGTACGATATATAAAAAGATAGATATAAATATAGATACATAGATAGTTAGTTAGTTAGATAGAAAAACAGATAAATAGATAGATAGATTCAATTTTTGATCGACATATTGATATATAGATTGATAGACTGATTTATATAGAGATTGAAAGACAAATTGATAGAAATATAGATAGGTAGATAGATTGTGTGATTGATATATAGATAGATAGACAGCTAGATTGATTGATTGATTGATAAATACACAAATAAATAGATAGATTGATAGTCATATTGATCGATAGATTAATAGACAGATTGATAGATTGATTGATAGACTAATATTTAGACAGGTGGATAGACAATAGATAGAATGATAGATATACAAATTGATAGAGAGATAGATAAACATATAGATAGACTGATACATAGATAGACATATAGATATATAGACAAATAGATTTATATAAATATAGTTATATAGATAGACATATATATAAATTGATATCTAGATAGATATATAGATAGATATATAGATAAAAAGATAGAAAGAAAAGATAGATAGGTAAATAGATAGAGTGAAAGATAAACAGATAGATCGATAGATAGAAAGAATGACAACTAGAAAGAATGACAAACAGATATATATACTTATAGAAATACAAATAGAAAGAAAGATAGATAGATAGATATATTGGTAGATACATAGACAGATAGACAAATAGATAGACAATTAGATAAATAAGCAAAATGACAGACAGATAGTTAGACAGCCATATAGGAAGACTGATAGACAAATAGATATACAAATATATAAACAAATAGATAAACAAATAAATAGATAGAGAGATATATAGATAGATAGATATAGAGATAGATAGCTAGATAGATAGATAGAGAGATAGATTGATAGATAGATATATAGATAAATAAAGAGAAAAAAATTGATAAATTGATATAAAGAAAGATGTATAAATATATAGATTGATAGATAAATAGATAGATAAATGGATATATAAACAGATAGATAGATAGACAGACATACAAACAAACAAACAGAGAGATAGATATATAGATAGAGAGAGATGTAGACAGATAAATAGATATATAGATAATCAAATAGATTGATAAATAAATTGACATATAGATAAGTAGATAGATAGAAAAATAGATATACAAAAAGATATATAGTTAGATAGATTGTTTAATGGACAAATTGATAGATAAATTGATAGATAGATTTATAGATACATAGATAGATTTATAGATACATAGACAGATAGATAAATAGACAGATAAAAAATAGATTGACAAATAGATTGAAAAATAGATAGATTGATTGAATGAATTATATACAAATAGATAGAAAATTAGATAGACAAATAGATTGGTAGATAGACAAATAAATAGACACATAGATAGACACATAGATAGACACATAGATATATATAGATAAAGAAAAAGATAGATAGGTACGTAGGTAGATTGACAGATAGATAGATAGTTAGATAGATATATAGATAGACAAATTGATACATAGATAGATACATAGACTTATTGATAGATAGATAAATAGTTCAAACGACATGTAGATAGATAAATATATAGATAGTTAGATAGATAGATAGATAAATAGACTGAAAGATAGTTAGATAAATAGACAGACAAATAGATAGATAAATAGATATATAGTTAAACAGATAGATATATGGATAGATAGATAGATAAACAAATAGAATTATAGATAGATAGACACATACATAAATAGATAGACAGACAGATTGATCAATAGATTGATGGACAGATTGAAATGCAGATAGATATATAGATAGTAGAAAGATAGATAGACAAATAGATAGAGATTAAAAATAGATAGACAGATAGATAGATAGAAAGCTAGATAGATATCTTGATAGATACATAGATAGGTAGATAGATTGACAGATATATAGACATATAGATAAACATATATATAGATAGATAGATAAATAGATATTTAAATAGATATTTAAATAGATACATAGATAGATAGAAAAATAAACAAACAGATAGATAGACAAATTGATAGATAGATATCTACACACACATAAAGATAGTCATTTAGACAGACAAATAGAAAGATAGATTAGTACATAGTCAAAAAGAAAGAAAAAGATAGATAGATAGATAGACAAATACATAGATAGATTGATATACATTTTGATTTATAAATAGATAGACAGATAGACAAATAGATAAACAAATATATAAATAGTTAGATAGATAGATAGATAAATATATGCATAAATATACATATAAATAGAGAGATAGTTAATCAGATAGATAGATAGAAGTTAAACTGGTAGATAGATAGATAGATAGACAAAAAGCTAGATAGACACATGGATGGAATGTTTGATTGACACATTGATAGATAAATTGATAGATAAAAAAATTGATAGAAAGATTGATAGATAAATAGATAGATAGATAAAAAGACAAATAGATAAACAAATAGAGATATAGATATATAAATAGATATATATATATAGACACATAAATAGATAGATTTGTAGACAGAATGATAGACATATTTATTCATAAATGTTGATAGATTGATAGATTGATTTATAGACATATTGACAGATTGATTACTAAAAAGATTAATAGGCAGATTGATAGACAGATAGATAGAAAAATAGATAAAAAGATTAATAGATAGATTCATAAACAAATTGATAGATATATTGATAGATCAATAGATAGATTAATAGCTAGCTAGAAATAAATATACATAGAAAGATAGATAGATAGATTGAAAAACAATTTGATCGCCATATTGATAGACAAATTAATAGACAGTTTGATACATAGATTGATAGATAGAAAGATTGATTGATTGATTGATATATATATATATATAGTTAGATAGATAGATAGTTAGATATATAGATAAATAGATAAATAGATAGATAGATAGACAAATTGATCGATAGATTGATAGATAAATTGATAGACTGATTTATAAATAGATTGAAAGACAAATTGATAAAATTTTGATAAATTGATTGATTGATATATAGATAAACACACATATATATTGATTTATTGATTGATTGATTGATAAATAGACAAGTAGATAGGTAGATTGATAGTCATATTGATCGATAGATTGATTGACAAATTGATAGATAGATTGATAGACTGATATCTAGACAAGTAGATAAACAATTAGATAGACAGATAGATAGACAAATAAATTGAGAGATAGATAGACATATAGATAGACTGATACCTAGATAGAAAATAGATAGATAGACAAATAGATTGATATATATATAGTTAGATAGATAGACATATAGATAAACTGATACCTAGACAGATAGATAGATAGATCGAAAAATAGAAAGATCGATAGATAAGATAGATAGGCAAATATATAGAGAGAAAGATAAATAGATAGATTGATAAGTAGATAGAAAGAGAGATATACAGCTAGATATATAAAATGATAGATAGAAAGAATGACGCCTATAATAACATATAGAAATACAAATAGATAGTTAGATTGATAGATAGATATATTGATAGATACATAGACAGATAGACAAATAGATAGATAGATAGGTAAAATGATAGATAGATAGATAAGTAAAATGATAGATCGATAGATAGACATATAAGAAGACTAAAAATAGATAGATAAACAAATAGATAAAGAAATAGATAGATAGAAAGATATATAGATTGATAGATATAGAGATAGATAGCTTGATAGATAGATAGATAGATTGAAAGATAGATATACAGATAGATAGATTGATAGATCGATAGATAGATAGAAAATAAAAAATTGCTAAATTGATAGATACACAAATTGTTTGAATTATATATAGATAAAAAGATAACTTGATTAATAAAAAGGTAGAAAGATAAATGGATACATAATAGATTGATAGATAAATAGATAGATAGATAGATAGACAGACAAATAATAGATAGATAGATAGATAGATAAACAAATAGATAGATAGATAGACAGATAGATAAACAAATAGGTAGATAGATAGACAGATAGATAAACAAATAGATAGATAAATAGACAGATATATAGATAGACATATAGATAGAGAGATAGATATATAGATAGACATATAGATAGAGAGACAGATAGAGAAATAGACTGATAGATAGTCAGACAGACAAACAAAAAACAAAGAGATAGATAGATAGATAGAAATATAGATAGATATATAGATATATAGATAATCAAATAGATTGAGAAATAAATAGACATATAGATAGGCAGATAGATAGACAAATAGATTTACATAAAGATAGACTATTAGATAGATTGTTTAATAGACAAATTGATAAATAAATTGATAGATAGATTTATACAAACATAGATAGATAGATTAATAGATAGACAAATAGATTGATATATAAATAGATAGATAGATCTATATACATATAGATAAATATTTAAATAGAAAAATAGATTGGTAGATAGATAGATAAATAGACACATATATATATAGATAAAGAGATAGGTAGGTAGGTATGTAGGTAAATAGACAAATAGACAGACAGTTGATTGATTGATTCAATGATACACAGATAGATACACAGACATATAGATACATAAATAAATAGATCAAAAGACACATAAATAGACAAATATATAGATAGTTAGATTAATAGATAGATAAATAGACAGATAGATAGTTAGATAGACAGACAGACACATAGATAGATAAATAGAAAGATAGATAGATGGTAAAACAAGTAGATAGATGGATAGATAGATAGATAGATAAACAAATAGAATTATTGATAGATAGACACATAGATAGATAGATAGATATACAGATTGACAATAGATTGATGGATAGATTGAAAAACATATAGATAATTAGATAGTAGAATGATATATAGAGAAATATAAAGATATAAAAATAAATAGATTGATAGACAGTTAGATAGAAAGCGAGATAGACAGCTAGATAGATACATAGATAGGTAGATAGATTGACAGATATATTGACATATAGACAAACATATATAAAGATAGATAGATAATTAGATAGATAAATAGATAGATAGATAAATAGATAGATAGATAGACAAATTGATAGATAGATAGATATCTACACACACATATAGATAGATATTTAGACAAATAGCTAGAAAAATAGAAACATAGATCGATACATAGTCACAAAGAAAGAAAAAAATATATATAGAAAAATAGATAGATAGCTAGCTAGCTAGATAGATAGATAGAAAGATAGACAAATATATGACAAATAGATTGGTTGATTGATAAATAGATAGATATAAATTTAGAACATATAGATAGACAGATAGAATATATATATATATATATACATTCAATAGACCAATAGACAAATAAATAGGCATATCGGTAGATAGATAAATAGACATAAAGAAAAATATATAGACAGATAAATATACTGATGGATAAATAAATAGACGATAAAATAAATAGGAAGACAAAAAGACATAAATTTATAAACATAATAGATAAAATGGAAGACATACAGATTGATAGAAAGATAGAAAGTTAGACATATAGTAAGATAGATAGATATATAGAATGATAGTTGGGAGACATTTTCATATGCAGATAGACAGACAGACAGATAGATAAATAGATAGATAGACAAAAAGATTGATAGATAGATAGATAAGTAGATATATAGATCAAAAAGTAGATATATAGATAGATTGATTGATTGATTGACATATTGATTAGATAGATTACTATAAAGATTGATAAAAATATTGATAGAAAGATAGATATATAGATAGTTACAAGATTGATAGACACATTGATAGATAAATACATAGATTGATTGATATATATCATATAAATAGATAAATAGATAAATTGATCCATTGAAAGATAGATAGATAAATTGACTTATAGATAGAAAAATAAATAGATATACATATAGATAGCTAGATAGATAGATAGATAGATAGACTACTTGCTAGATAAATAGACAATTTGATTCAAATATAGATAGAAAGGCAGATAGATTATTAGACAAGTATACAAAAAGACAAATTGTTAAATAGATAAAAAAGAGATAGATAGAAAAATTAATTGATAGATAGATTGATATATATATAGATAGAGAGAGAGAAAAATAGATACATATATAAATAGACAGATAGATAGAAAGATAAACAGACAGATAAAATAAATAAATATAGATAGATAGACATATTGATTGATTGATTGCCAGATAAATAGATTGATTGATTGATTGAATATTAGATAGATTGATAGGCAGATAGATATATAGATAGATTGATAGATAATTAGATATACAAATATATTGATTGATATTTAAAAATAAAGATATATAAATTCATATATAGATAGATAGTTATATAGATAGAAAGATAGATAGATAGATAGATGATATATAGATAGATAGATATATAGACAGATATTTTGATAGATAGATTGATAGATATATTGATATAAAGATTTATATAAACTTAAATAGTTAAATAGATAGGTATATAAATAGATAGATAGATAGACATATAGATTGACAAATTGAAATATAGATAGATAGATACACATATAGATAGATACATATATTGATACATAGATAGATAAATGGATAGAAATACAGATAGATAGGCAAATACATAGATTTATAGATAGACAAATAAATTGACAGAATGATAGATAGGCATATAAAAAGATAAATAAATACATAGATAGATAGATAGAGAGATAGATAGATAGACAGGCAGACAGATAGATAAAAAAATAGATAGACAAATAGATACATAGATAGATAGACTAATAATAGATAGACAGAAAGACAAATAGTTTGGTAGGCTGATAGTCAAGAAGTTAGACAAAGAGACAATAGACAAACAAACAAATAAATTGACCAATAGATAGACATGCAGATATACAGATATATAAATAGATAAACAGATAGATATATAAACTATTTGATAGATCGATCGATAAAAAGATTGATAGACAAATATATATATATATATATATATATATATTGATAGATAGATAGATATAAAGATTTTATAGACAAATATAAAGATAGATAGATCAAAAGATAGACAGATAGATAAATAGATATTTATATAGACATAGATATAGACAGATAAATAGACATATAAATAGACAGAAAGCTAGAAAATAGATAGCCAAATAGTTTGACAATAAGATTTACAAAAAGATAAATTTATAGATATATAGATTGTTAGATAAATAGATAGATAAGTTCATAGATAGATTGATAAAACATTTGATTGATAGGTTATTTGAAAGATTGAAAGAAAAATTAATAGGAAGAAAGATAGATAGATAGATAGATAGATAGATTGATTGATATATAAATAGAAAGATACATAGTAGATAGATATATAGATAGATAGACAAATAGATATACAAATTGCTAGACAGATAGATATTCAAATTATTAGATAAATTTATAGATAGATAGATAGATAAATAGATAGATAGAAAGATATATCGATAGACTGTAAATGCATTATTTTATAGATAGATAAATAGACAAATAAATAGATAAATATATATAAGGAATATTAGACATGTAGATAGACAAATATATATATATATATATATACAGATCGATAGATAGATTAATAGATTGATAGATAGACAATTTAATAGATAGATAGATATATAGATAGATAGGTAGATATATAGTTAGACAAATAGATAGATATATATATATAGAAAGATAGATGATTGATAGATATATTGATAGACAAATTGATATATATATTTATATAGAGATAGATAGACACAGTTAGACAAATAGATAGGTAGATAATTAGATAGATATATAAATAGACAGATAGATAGATAGACATATAGATAGAAATATAGATACACATAGATTAACAAATAGAAAAAAGAAATATAGATAGATAGATACAAAGATAAATAGAAAGAAAGAAAGATAGATATATAGATAGATAGATAAACAGACAGATAGATAGATATGTACACAGATAGTTTAGTAGGCAGATAGTCAAGTAGTTAGACAGATAGAAAATTAATCAAACAAACAAATAAACATACAGATAGATAGACAGGCAGATAGATAGATAGATATATAGATATATAAATAGATAGAGAGTTTGATAGATAAATTAATAGACAAATTAATAGACAAATATATAAATAGATTGATAGATATAAACATAAATATATTAGATAAATAAATATATAGATAGATAGATAGATAGACAAATAGATAGATAGACAAATAGATAGATAGACAAATGGATAGATAGAAATATAAATATATATATATATATGTACATAGAGATTGATAGATAGAAAGACTGATAGTTAGATAGAATGCTAGAAAATAGATAGACAAATAGATAGGCAGATAGAAAATTTATAGTTATATAGATTATTACAGAGAGAGAT
>JAREIK010000306.1:715903-790745 GCA_029783825.1 Sapria himalayana | reverse complement strand
TATATTGATAGATACATAGACAGATAGACAAATAGATAGATAGATAGGTAAAATGATAGATAGATAGATAAGTAAAATGATAGATCGATAGATAGACATATAAGAAGACTAAAAATAGATAGATAAACAAATAGATAAAGAAATAGATAGATAGAAAGATATATAGATTGATAGATATAGAGATAGATAGCTTGATAGATAGATAGATAGATTGAAAGATAGATATACAGATCGATAGATTGATAGATCGATAGATAGATAGAAAATAAAAAATTGCTAAATTGATAGATACACAATTGTTTGAATTATATATAGAAAAAGATAACTTGATAATAAAAAGGTAGAAAGATAAATGGATACATAATAGATGATAGATAAATAGATAGATAGATAGATAGACAGACAAATAATAGATAGATAGATAGATAGATAACAAATAGATAGATAGATGACAGATAGATAAACAAATAGGTAGATAGATAGACAGATAGATAAACAATAGATAGATAAATAGACAGATATATAGATAGACATATAGATAGAGAGATAGATATATAGATAGACATATAGATAGAGAGACAGATAGAGAAATAGACTGATAGATAGTCAGACAGACAACAAAAAACAAAGAGATAGATAGATAGATAGAAATATAGATAGATATATAGATATATAGATAATCAAATAGATTGAGAAATAAATAGACATATAGATAGGCAGATAGATAGACAAATAGATTTACATAAAGATAGACTATTAGATAGATTGTTTAATAGACAAATTGATAAAAAATTGATAGATAGATTTATACAAACATAGATAGAGAGATTAATAGATAGACAAATAGATTGATATATAAATAGATAGATAGATCTATATACATATAGATAAATATTAAATAGAAAATAGATTGGTAGATAGATAGAAATAGACACATAGATATATAGATAAAGAGATAGGTAGGTAGGTATGTAGGTAAATAGACAAATAGACAGACAGTTGATTGATTGATTCAATGATACACAGATAGATACACAGACATATAGATACATAAATAAATAGATCAAAAGACACATATATAGACAAATATATAGATAGTTAGATTAATAGATAGATAAATAGACAGATAGATAGTTAGATAGACAGACAGACACATAGATAGATAAATAGAAAGATAGATAGATGGTAAAACAAGTAGATAGATAGATAAACAAATAGAATTATTGATAGATAGACACATAGATAGATAGATAGATATACAGATTGACAATAGATTGATGGATAGATTGAAAAACAGATAGATAATTAGATAGTAGAATGATATATAGAGAAATATAAAGATATAAAAATAAATAGATTGATAGACAGTTAGATAGAAAGCTAGATAGACAGCTAGATAGATACATAGATAGGTAGATAGATTGACAGATATATTGACATATAGACAAACATATATAAAGATAGATAGATAATTAGATAGATAAATAGATAGATAGATAAATAGATAGATAGATAGACAAATTGATAGATAGATATCTACACACACATATAGATAGATATTTAGACAAATAGCTAGAAAAATAGAAACATAGATCGATACATAGTCACAAAGAAAGAAAAAAATATATATAGAAAAATAGATAGATAGCTAGCTAGCTAGATAGATAGATAGAAAGATAGACAAATATATGACAAATAGATTGGTTGATTGATAAATAGATAGATATAAATTTAGAATATATAGATAGACAGATAGAATATATATATATATATATATATATATATACATTCAATAGACCAATAGACAAATAAATAGGCATATCGGTAGATAGATAAATAGACATAAAAAAAATATATAGACAGATAAATATACTGATGGATAAATAAATAGACAATAAAATAAATAGGAAGACAAAAAGACATAAATTTATAAACATAATAGATAAATAGGAAGACATACAGATTGATAGAAAGATAGAAAGTTAGACATATAGTAAGATAGATAGATATATAGAATGATAGTTGGGAGACATTTTCATATGCAGATAGACAGACAGACAGATAGATAAATAGATAGATAGACAAAAAGATTGATAGATAGATAGATAAGTAGATATATAGATCAAAAAGTAGATATATAGATTGATTGATTGATTGATTGACATATTGATTAGATAGATTACTATAAAGATTGATAAAAATATTGATAGAAAGATAGATATATAGATAGTTACAAGATTGATAGACACATTGATAAATAAATACATAGATTGATTGATATTTATCATATAAATAGATAAATAGATAAATTGATCCATTGAAAGATAGATAGATAAATTGATTTTATAGATAGAAAAATAAATAGATATACATATAGATATCTAGATAGATAGATAGATAGACTACTTGCTAGATAAATAGACAATTTGATTCAAATATAGATAGAAAGGCAGATAGATTATTAGACAAGTATACAAAAAGACAAATTGTTAAATAGATAAAAAAGAGATAGATAGAAAAATTAATTGATAGATAGATTGATATATATATAGATAGAGAGAGAGAAAAATAGATACATATATAAATAGACAGATAGATAGAAAGATAAACAGACAGATAAATAAATAAATATAGATAGACAGACATATTGATTGATTGATTGCCAGATAAATAGATTGATTGATTGAATATTAGATAGATTGATAGGCAGATAGATATATAGATAGATTGATAGATAATTAGATATACAAATATATTGATTGATAGTTAAAAATAAAGATATATAAATTCATATATAGATAGATAGTTATATAGATAGAAAGAAAGATAGATAGATAGATGATATATAGATAGATAGATATATAGACAGATATTTTGATAGATAGATTGATAGATATATTGATATAAAGATTTATATAAACTTAAATAGTTAAATAGATATGTATATAAATAGATAGATAGATAGATAGACATATAGATTGACAAATTGAAATTTAGATAGATAGATACACATATAGATAGATACATATATTGATACATAGATAGATAAATGGACAGAAATACAGATAGATAGGCAAATACATAGATTTATAGATAGACAAATAAATTGACAGAATGATAGATAGGCATATAAAAAGATAAATAAATACATAGATAGATAGATAGACAGGCAGACAGATAGATAAAAAAATAGATAGACAAATAGATACATAGATAGATAGACTAATAATAGATAGACAGAAAGACAAATAGTTTGGTAGGCTGATAGTCAAGAAGTTAGACAAAGAGACAATAGACAAACAAACAAATAAATTGACCAATAGATAGACATGCAGATAGACAGATATATAAATAGATAAACAGATAGATATATAAACTATTTGATAGATCGATCGATAAAAAGATTGATAGACAAATATATATATATATATATTGATAGACAGATAGATATAAAGATTTTATAGACAAATATAAAGATAGATAGATCAAAAGATAGACAGATAGATAAATAGATATTTATATAGACATAGATATAGACAGATAAATAGACATATAAATAGACAGAAAGCTAGAAAATAGATAGCCAAATAGTTTGACAATAAGATTTACAAAAAGATAAATTTATAGATATATAGATTGTTAGATAAATAGATAGATAAGTTCATAGATAGATTGATAAAACATTTGATTGATAGGTTATTTGAAAGATTGAAAGAAAAATTAATAGGAAGAAAGATAGATAGATAGATTGATAGATTGATTGATATATAAATAGAAAGATACATAGTAGATAGATATATAGATAGATAGACAAATAGATATACAAATTGCTAGACAGATAGATATTCAAATTATTAGATAAATTTATAGATAGATAAATAGTAGATAGATAGATAGATAAATAGATAGATAGAAAGATATATCGATAGACTGTAAATGCATTATTTTATAGATAGATAAATAGACAAATAAATAGATAAATATATATAAGGAATATTAGACAGGTAGATAGACAAATATATATATACAGATCGATAGATAGATTAATAGATTGATAGATAGACAATTTAATAGATAGATAGATATATAGATAGATAGGTAGATATATAGTTAGACAAATAGATAGATATATATATATAGAAAGATAGATGATTGATAGATATATTGATAGATATATTGATAGACAAATTGATATATATATTTATATAGAGATAGATAGACACAGTTAGACAAATAGATGGTAGATAATTAGATAGATATATAAATAGACAGATAGATAGATAGATAGACATATAGATAGAAATATAGATACACATAGATTAACAAATAGAAAAAAAGAGAAATATAGATAGATAGATACAAAGATAAATAGAAAGAAAGAAAGATAGATATATAGATAGATAGATAAACAGACAGATAGATAGATATGTACACAGATAGTTTAGTAGGCAGATAGTCAAGTAGTTAGACAGATAGAAAATTAATCAAACAAACAAATAAACATACAGATAGACAGACAGGCAGATAGATAGATAGATAGATATATAGATATATAAATAGATAGAGAGTTTGATAGATAAATTAATAGACAAATTAATAGACAAATATATAAATAGATTGATAGATATAAACATAAATAGATTAGATAAATAAATATATAGATAGATAGATAGATAGACAAATAGATAGATAGACAAATAGATAGATAGACAAATGGATAGATAGAAATATAAATATATATATATATGTACATAAAGATTGATAGATAGAAAGACTGGTAGTTAGATAGAATGCTAGAAAATAGATAGACAAATAGATAGGCAGATAGAAAATTTATAGTTATATAGATTATTAGACAAAGAGATAGATAGATAGACTTATATATAGATAGATAGTTATATAGATAGAGAGATTGATAGACATATAGATATTTTGATTATTAAATAGATAGAGAAATTGATTGTAAAATGGATAGACAGATTGATAGATATTTTGATAAATAGATTGATAAATAGATTAATAGAAAGGTTGATAGGCAAATTAATAGATAGATAATAGATAGACATATAGTAAGAATGATTGATGGCCTATGTATATATATAAACATATAGACAAATAGATAGACATATAGCTAGACAGATAGATATTCAAATTATTAGATAGACAGACAGATGGATAGCTAGACAGATATATAAATAGATAGATATATAGATAGACTGAAAGATAGATAGAAAGATAAGATAGATAGATAGTTAGATTTATAGATAGATATATTGACATATAGATAAACTGATAGATAAATAGATATATATACCGATATATAGACAGATAGACATATTTGTTGATTGAAATATATATATAAAGATAGATGACAGATGGATAGATAGTTGATAGAAAGATATATAGGTAGGAAGATAGATAGATAAATAGATAGAAATATTATTCAATAGATAGATAGATATATAGATATATAGACATATAATAGACAGAAAAAGTGACAAATAGATAGATAGATAGATAGATAAATAAATAAATAGATAGACAGACAGAGAGATATACAAATAGATAAATTTATTTATATATAAATTTTTAGATATAACGATAGAGAGATAGATATACTTATATATAGAGAGATAGAAAGATTGATTCCTTTATTGATATATAGATAGATAGATTGACAGATAGATATATTGATTTATAGAGGGATAGACAAATTGATAGATGGATTAATAGAAAAACTGATAAATAGATTTATGGATAAGTTTATAAATAGATTGATATATATATATATATATATATTGATAGCCATAATAATAGAAAGATCGATAGTTAAATTGATAGACAGATATATTGATTGATAAATATATAGATAGATAGATTGATAGATATATAGTAGTTATATATATATATATAAAGATAGACAAATAGATAGACAGATAGATAGACACGTAGATTTTCAAATTATTAGCTAGATAGATAGATAGATAGAAAATATATAGATAGATAGATATATTGATTGACAGATAGATAAACTAATAGATAGATAGATAGACCAAAGTATAGAAAGATTGATAGAAATATAGACTAGACATATAGATAGACAGATATATAGATAGAAAGATAAATAAATAGATTGATAAACAGAAAGATAGATAGAAAAAAAAGATAGAGATAGAAAGTGAGATAAACTTATAGATAGACAAATTCATAGACAAATATATAGTCAATACATAGAAAGATAGATAGATAAAAGATAGATAGATAGATAGATAGATATATTTTTAGATAGATATATAGATTAATAGATACATAGATAGACAGATTAATAGAAAAAATGATAGACAAATTGATAGATAGATTGAAAGATAGATAAATATATAGATAGATAGATAGACATGTAGGTAGGTAGATAGATAGATAGATAGTTAGTTAGTTAGATACTCAAATATATAGACGGATATATAGGTAGATAGACATATAGATAGATAGATAAACAAATAGATATATAGACAGAAAGATAGAAAGATAGAAATAAAGATAGATACATAGATAGACATATATATATATATATATAAATAGATAGATAGATTGACAGATTGATTTATTGATTTATAGACTGATTGATATGCATATTGATAGATTGATTAATAGATAGATTGATATAAAAATTGATAGACTGAATGATTGATAGATAGAAAGACATATATATATATAGATAGATAAATACAAAGATAGATAAACAGATATATAGACAAATAGATAGGCAAATTGATAGAAAGATAGATAGATAAATACATAGATAGATCGATAGATAGATAGTAAAATAGTGAGATATATAGAAAGATTGATAGATAAACAAATAGATAGATAGTTATATAGATATATATATATATATATATATATATATATATTATTAGAGAGATTTATAAAGAGATTAATAGATAGATAGATTGACAGATAAAAATATTGATCGATAGATAGATAGATAGACATATAGATAAACATATAGCTACTCAAATAAATAGATAAATAGAGATATATATATATATATATACATATTGATTGACAAATAGATAAATAGATACATAGATAGACAAATAGATAGACATATATATTGATATATAGATAGACATATAAATAGAAAGATATACTTACAAAAAAATAGATTGATAGATAGTCAAGTAGTTATACATTCAGGCTGACAGACAGTCATGTCGATAGATAGTTAGGCAGATAGATAGTCATGGAGAATAATATGCATCCAGATAGATAATAAGATAGATAGGCAGACAGATAGACATATTGATAGATAGACAAATAGATTGACTAAATAATATATAGATAGATAGACAGATATATTGAATGATTAATAGATAGATAGAAAGATATATAGATAGTAAGTAGATATACTGATCATTAGATAGATTGATACATAGATAGTTAGACAGATAGATTGACTAAATAATAAATATATAGATAGATAGATATATTGAATGATTAATAGATAGATAGAAAGATATATAGATAATAAGATAAACTAAAATATATTTAGATAAATAGAAAGATAGATAGAAAGAGAGATTTATAGACATAGAGAAAGATAAATTGATAGACAGATAGATATACACAATGACAAACAAATAAATAGATAGATCGATAGACATTAATAGATAGATATACAGTAAATTAATTGATTGATTAATAAATAGATCGAAAGAAATATAGATATTTAGATAAACTAAATGATTGATAGATAGATTTAAAGACAAAAAGAATGATAGATTGATAGACAAATAGATAGATAGATATATAGAAAGGCAGACAAATAAATAATCACATAGATAATGAGAAAGGTAAACTGATAGATAGACAGATAGATAGACATATTGATAGATAGATAGATAGATACACAGACATATTGATATATAGATAGAAAGTCAGATAGATTGACAGATAAATATATAGATATACATATATATAGATAGATAGATAGATAAAGATAGACAGTATGATAGACAAATTTATAAACATATAGATAAATAGATTGATCAATAGTATGATAGATATATAGATATACACATAGATAGACAGATTGAGAGATAGATAGTAGATGGATATATTAATAGAAAAATAGATAGATATCCACAAGATAAATAGATTGATAGATTGATAGATATATTATTCGAGAGATAAATAGATAGACAAAAAGATAGACATATAGATAGACATATAGATGGACATATTATTAGATAGATAGTAAGATAGATAGAC
Source organism: Sapria himalayana (assembly GCA_029783825.1). NCBI lineage: Eukaryota > Viridiplantae > Streptophyta > Magnoliopsida > Malpighiales > Rafflesiaceae > Sapria > Sapria himalayana. The sequence goes on along the minus strand of JAREIK010000306.1, from coordinate 782,474 downwards.
AAATTGATAGAGATATATATATATATAGTTACATTGAAAGATATATTGACAGATAGAAAGATAGAAATATAGTCAGACAGAAAGATAGATAGATAGATAGATAGATAGATAGATAGATTTATATAGAGATAATTAGATAGATAAATAGATATATAGATAGGTAGATAGACAGATATATATGCAAAAAAACTAACTAGTAGGTAGATAGATAGGTAGATAGTCAGGAAAATAGATTCACTAATAGATAGATAGACAAACAAAAAAACAAATAGATAGGCATATAGACAGAAAATAGATACATAAATAGATTGATAGATAGTTTGATAGATAGATAGATTTATAGACAGATTAATAGATTGATAGATAGAAACATTGACAGATAGAAAGATAGATAGATAGAAAGATTGATCGATATATAGATATATATATATAAATTATATAGACAAATATAAAAAGAGATAGATAGCTAGATATGTAGACAGATAGATAAATAGATAGATAGATAGATATACAAATAGATAGATAGATAGATAAACAAATAGATAGATAGATATATAGAAAAATATAAAGATAGATAGATTGATAGATAGAGAGATAGATAGAAAGATAGATAGACACATAAATAGATAGATATATATGCATATTGATAGATAGATTAATAGATAGATTAATAGATTGATTGAAAGATATATTTATAGAAAGATAAAAAAATAGATTGATAGAAAGATTGATTAATTGATTGATAGACAAATGGATAGAAAGATAGAAAGATAGATAAATGGATAGACAAATGGATAGAAAGATAGAAATAAATTGAAAGAAAAATAGATAGATTGAAAGATAGATAGTCAAATAGATAAATATATAGATAGATAGATAGATAGATTATTAGATAGATAGATAGATTATTAGACAGATAGATAGATAGACAGATTATTATTCAGATAGATAGATAGATAGACAAATATGTAGAAAATAAATAGCCAGATAATTAGATAGATAGATACATAAACTTATTTATAGATCATATAGATCGATAGACAGATAGATAGACATATAGATTGACATATAGATAGAAAATTGATTGCAAGATAGAAAGATAGACAATAGGTAGATAAATAAATAAATAGATTGATAGGCATATGGATATATAGATAGTTACATAGTTAGATAGACAATAGATATATATATAGATATATATACAGATAGATTGACAGATTCATAGATAGATATATAGATAGACAGACACATAGATAGATAGATAGATAGGTAGATAGATAGATTAATAGTTAAATAAGTAGATATATAGACAAATAGATTGATAGTAAAGTAGAAATATAGTTCAGGTAGATAGATAGTCAACCAGACATATAGTCAAGATAGATAGATAAGGATACAGAAATACTGCTAGAAATATACATAGATAGACATGATGAATAATAGAGATATAGATAGATAGATATTTGATATGCAGATTATTACAAAGATTAATAGATATATGCATAGATAGATTGATAAATAAATTGATTGGCAGATATAAAGATATATAGAAATATAGATAAATAGATATATAGATATATATATATGTGTGTGTGTATATATGTGTATATATATATATAGATTGATTGATTTATAAATAAATAAATAAATATATATATATATATATATATATATATATATATATAGATTGATAAATAGATAGATAAAAATATAGACAGACATATGGATAGACAAATAGATATACTGACAGATATATAAACATAGAGATAAACAGATAGATAGACAGATAGATAGATAGAAAGAAAGATAGATTGATAAACAAATTGGTTCAGATAATAATAGATAGATTGATAAATAGATAGATAGATAGTAAGATAGACAAATAGATAGATAGATAGATAGTAAAGAAAATAGATAGTTTAGCAAATATATGGTAAGGTTGAAACATAGTCAGGCACATAGGAATAACAGAGAGATAGTCAGACATACAGACATACAGCCAGATATATAAATAGTCAGACAGTTATATAGACAGATACATAGATAGATAGACTGACTAATAGATATTTAGATAGATAGACATAATTATAGATAGTTTGATAAATAAATTGATAGATAGATTAATATATATATATATATATATATATATATATATATATATATATATATATATAATAGATTGATTAATAAAAAGAATGATAGACATACAGATAAAAGATAGATAGATAGATAAATAGCTAAATAGATCGATAGATTGTTTGACAAATAGATAGACAGATAGATAGATAGATAAATAGACTAGATAGATATACAGATATAATGATATAGAGATTCATAGATTAATAAACTTAGTGATTGTCAAAATGATAAATTGATTGATATACAGATTTAGAGGCAGATTTATAACCAGATTTATAGATAGATTTATAAACATAAAGATAGGAAAACAGATAAACAGTTAATAGAATGTTTGACAGATTATTAGATAGATAATTTAGAGATAGATAGAAAAAAGATAGATAGATATATAGATAAATAGATAGATATACAGATATATAGATAGACAGACAGATAGGTAGGTAGGTAGTGAGATAAATAAATTGATAGATTTATAGATAAAAATACTTAAAGATAGATAGACAAATAGATAAATAAATAGATAGATATATAGATAGATAGTTAGATATCTAGATAGATAGACAGATAAAAAGATAGATATATAGATAGATATTTAGATAGTTAGTTTAATAAATAGATTTATAGATAGACAAAGAGATAAAAAAGTAGATAGATATTTAGGTAGGCATATAGTCAATCCGACATATAGACAGACAGACAGATAGATAGACAGATAGATAAATAGAAAAATAAACAAACTGATATACTAATAAACAAATAGACAGACATTAGATAGACATATAGATAGATAGTTTGATAGATAGATTTATAGATCGATTGATAGAAAGATAAATAGTTATTTTGATAGATAAATAAATAGATAGAAAGAAAGATAAATAGATCGATAGATAGCTAGACAAATATATCGATAGATAGAGAGATGCATTAATAGATAGATAGATATAAAGATATATAGATAATTTGACTAGGTAGATAGATAGATAGATAAACTAATAGATGAAATGATATATAGATAGATAGGTAGACAGATAGATAAAAATATAAATATATTGATAGATAGATAGAAAGATAGACAAATAGATTGATAGATTTATAGATAGATTGATATATACATATAAAGAAAGAAAGATTGATTGATTAATTTATTGAGAGATAGGCATATAGATAGACAGCTAAAAAAATATGTAGATTGAAAGTTTGATAAACAAATAGATAGAGAGATAGATAGATAGATAGATAGAGAGACAGATAGATACAGAGATAGATAGATAAACAGATAGATAGAGAGAGAGATATAGATAGATAGATAGATAGATACATCGATAAATAGAAACTTAGATACATAGATTATTAGATAAAATAATAGATAGTTAGATATATAGATAGATAGATAGACAAATACATACATAGATAGATGGATAGACAAATAGATAGACAAATAGTTACACATATAAATAAACATATAGACATATAGATAGTTAAATAGACTTATCGAAAAATAGATACACATTTTGATAAATAGATTAATATATAGATCAATATGTAGATTGATAAATTTAATAATATATAGATTGATAGACAAATATATAAACATCTAGATAGAACATAGATAGATAGATAGATAGACAGATAGATATATAGATAGACAGCTAGATTAACTGAAAGATGGAAAGATAGATAGATAGATTGATAGTTATATAGATAGACATACATATACAAAGATTGATAGATAGATTGTCTAAAAGATAGATAGATAAATAGATATATAGTTAGACAAATTGATAGACAGATTGATATAGATATATAAAGTTAGATATATAGATATACATAGAGATAGAGAGATAGATAGACAAATAGATAGAGCGATAGACTGAAATAAAGATAGATAGAAATATAGATTCATAGATATATAGATAAATAGATAGATAGATATATTGATAGATAAATAGATAAATAAACACATCGATAGGTAGATTGATAGAAAGATAAATAGATAATAGACATGTTGATTGATTTATAGATAGAATAATGAATTGACAGATAAATAGACAAATAGATAGACATATTATTAGATAGAATGATATATAGACAGATAGATAGTAAGATAGATAGAGAAATTGATAAACATATAGATATATAGTTACATTAAAAGATATATTGACAGATAGAAAGATAGAAATATAGACAGTCAGATAGATAGATAGATGGATAGATAGATTTATATATAGATAATTAGATAGATAAATAGATAAATAGATAGGTAGATAGAAAAATCAATAGATATAAAAATAAACTAACTAGTAGGTAGATAGATAGGTAGATAGTCAGGAAAATAGATTCACTAATAGATAGATGGACAAACAAACAAACAAACAAATAGATACGCATATAAATAGAAAATATATACATAGATAGATAGAGAGATAGTTTGATAGATAGATAGATAGACAAATAAATTAAGATAGACATACAGATAGATAGATAGATACATAGATAGATAGCTAAATAAAAACCTAGATAGACAAATAGATAGATAGATAGAGAAATAGATAAATAGCTAGATAGATAGATATATAGTTCGACAAATAGAAAGATTGAAAGATAGATTAAATGATTGATAGATAAATTTATAGAAATATTGATAGATAGATTTATAAACAGATTAATACACAAATTGATTGATAAATAGATAGTTTGATTAATTGATTGATATATAGATAGAAACAAAGATAGACATATAAAATTAGATAACCTTTTTGATTGATAGATAGTACTTATCTCTAATAGTCTACAGTAAATATTCACATATATACTAGCATTTCACACGTATATATATTCCTATAGTATATGTACATATAAACTATAGTATTATGCGTACATATATACTGAGTACATATATACTCAGTATATACGTACATTAAAATACTATAGTATTTTATGTATGTATATACTGACTAAATACATAAGTAGATACTGCATTTGTTGTTGTAGCTGCCCTTCCTGTTGTCGCTGCCGCTCTTGCCGCTGCCGCTATTGCTGGCGCTACTACCACTGTTACGTCTGCCGCTTCTGCCTCTTTTGCTGCTTCTGTCGGCACTACCACTACTACCGGCACTATCCGCTACTGCCGATGATACCACCTCTGCCAGTGCTGCAGTTGCTACCACTACTGCCATTGCTGCCACTATTGTTGACACTAACGATGATACCTCTACTGCCGCCACTATCGATGTTGCCACTATCTCCTCCACTGGCACTGATGCCGCTGCTACCTTCAATGCCACCATTTCCACTGATGCAGTCGCTCCCTCAGCGGCACCGCTGCCACTGATGTCGCTACTGCCTCTCTTGTGCCCGCTACAACTACTGTCACTGCTACAATTGCTGCCACAGTTGTCACCACTACCGCCGCTACCACTGATGCGGCCTCTACCACTATTTCCACCTCTGTTACCACTACCACTGTTGCCACTACTACAACCATCACTACCACTACTACCGCTAGTTCCGCTTCTTCCACTACTGAATATAGGCTTTTACTTACCTATACTAGGCTAAAACTCTACCCACATAATTTGGAGACACACAAACATATTCAATGATATATAAATATAATAATTATAGACATGAACAAACACAAATTAAAGTTGATTGTCATACAGCTTTAACAAAAATCCAAAAGATGTCCAGTAATTATATTTAGAGAGAAAGAGAGTGCAAAAATAAAATGTTTTAGGAATAATAAAAATAAAATAAGCTAGCCCTCCTTTTGATAAAACTAAAATAGGTAAATATGGGACCCATGCATTGGAATGACCGTGGCAATGTATGAATGCTCTGAATAAGAATTTTTTTATGTGTCTCAAATAATGTGTCCTGCAAAGATTCATAATTAGGTTAATTGAAAAAGCAAAGAACTAAACCAGAATAAAAAAATTGTAACCTGCAAAAAAATTTCATAATTATTTGCTACAAATATACAAAAATAAATAATAGTTCAGATGTAATTCTCATATGAAATCATCCTCATAATTTGTAGGGAATATTAGTCTATCCTACGAGGTTTCACAGCTAGATCTCGAAATGCTATCTGTTGTGCCAATACCGCTAACCGTGACTCCATTTAGGACATCTTTTGTTGCATTACATTCTTAATTTCTTTCATCTCATCGTTCATTTCTTTAATTTCTTGCATTTCTTCCATCAAATTAGTAAACTGCTAATCCTTCTATTCTTTAATTTCATATATTTCTTCCTTCAATATTAGATATCTGCTCATTCTTCTATTCTTTAATTTATATATTTCTTCCTTCAAATGGATATCTACTCATCCTTCTTTTTCATTTTGGTCTCCATAACTACAATACGTTAATTTATTTCCATTACTTGTTGTTTGACTGCCTCATCCATCATTACTAAGACAGATGAATTAGAAGTATGATTGGTACAACAAAATGCCACTACCTTCGAGTCAATTTTATACACTCGCTGCTTTTTATGACCTCCTATGGTCTCCAAATAAATAGGATCATAGTCACTTGGTTCGAGATCCATAGAATGCTCAACTTGTTAATGAGCAACTTTCACACGTTCCACCATTAGGTCCTGAGATAAAATAGAGAACAAAACTATTCTAGATATACAAAAATTAAATAAATATTTTGCATTCCAACTAATTTGCAAAATGTACTGTAGTATTATAAAATCTTATTAATATAACAAGTTCTTATAGCAACCATCTAAGACATGTTATCAACGAACTAACCATCCACTTTCTTCACATGCATCTTCCTAATAATCTCATAAAAATTTGGATCTCGACCCAATTCTCCAGCCTAGAATATATTTTTATTAAGTCATTAAAAAACAAATGTCAAAAAAATTAACAAAATTAATAAAACCATGCAAAGATTTGATTTATTGGACTATTAGGACAACCACTAAATATATAAATGTTTAAAATTTTAAAAGTGTATCATATCTCGAGCACATTCAATGCTCGACTTTGACCCTACTGTGTGTTGACAACTTCATGTTCCTAGTCCAACCACCTCACTTCGTTGATTTTTGGTGGCAATATCAGATTTTTTCTTCACATCTGGCTCCTCCCAATACTTAATCCACTCGGGCCAGTCATCCTCTGATATAAAATCAAGTCTTTCTTTGATATTCTTTAATATATAGATAAAATCAGAATATCATTGAGCAGCTTTGATCTCCCATAATGACTTTATCTTTCCATCAAATTTGGGTGCCCATGTGTACTGATTTATATATAGAAAAATCACAAAAGAATTTATATTAACAACAAAATTTTATTATTTACTGCTTGAATAATAACCAACTTAATAGTTAAGTAATTTGATAATTATTTTTCATTGCGTTTGTTTTATTATTTTTACCTGAAAGTCATTAAAATAGGACTCTTTTGTTGATTCAGAAACATTCTTCCAGGAGAATGCTTTAGAATCATTCATTTTCTTGAAAGACTTTGTAATTATAGTCGAACACTTGTGAGATGGAATAAAACTATACGAATAAATAAATAACATTGAAAAAAAGTAAATCATAACAATATAAAAAAACCACTAATAGAAACATCAAAATTTTTTTTTCAAGTCATTTTTACATATTTCTTTTACCTCCCATCCAAAATCTCAATTTCTAACTTTGCACTGACTATAGAGGAAGGCACATCATTTAATGATGTCGTTGGTTTTGTAATCAAGAAACTATTGGTGTAAAATATGGTGTAGAAGATAGAGATGGATCAAAAGTGTGTGGAGGAAGCACAATGGGTGGTGGGCTTACATCTGATAAAGATGATAGTAGACGTCTTAATGATGGTGATGGTGATAGAAATAAAGATGGTGATTGTGATGTTAAAGTCTAGATATGGTGATAGAAATGAACATGATGTAGCATACTAGAAGAATTTGGTTCATTTATGTGTCCACGTCCACCTCCATCATGGCCACGTCCTTTAGGCCCAATTTGCGATACAATATAAAACTTAGAACAAACAATAAAGATATGATGAACAAGCATGCATTTTAGAATAAAACGCACCGATAGATTTCAACAAAATATAATATTTTTTTGATAGTTTAATATTATAATACAATTTATAACAATTTAATTATTGGCATCCCTATCATCCTCCAATAGATCTTCTGATATTTTGTCTGATTCCGATAGAAGTTCGAACTCATTTTCAAATAGAAATTGATCTTCTTCAATTTCTATTATGCTACCATTTGAGTCACATAAATTTTTGGATCTTCATCTATATTCATAGAGACAATATTATTTATGTCATCTTCTTGGAATGCCAATGCAATATCTAATTCTGCACTTCTTTGTTGTGATGTTGGAACTTCAAATTTTGGACAAAGCTTTGATTTTGCAAATCACCCACAATCACTCTTATCACGAGATAAACTCGGATAAGTACAATAATATACTTGAGCGGCTTGAACTACCATAATAAATGGCTCATATCAATTATATATGCATTTATGGTTAACATCCAATAGCTTATAATCCGAATGAATCTTGGTGCCCACATTTCGTGTAGGATTAAACTATTCGCACTTAAATAAGACAATCCTATTATTTTCGAGTCTAGGATACTCCAACTCAATAACTTCTTTGAGTTGACCATAAATCAATCTCATCTACATTATAACCTGCGCCTTTAATGCATACACTACTATTCATTGTTATTTTAGAAGAACCATGCCTGATTGTATAAAATTTATATCCATTAAAAAAATACTCAGGATAGGTTGTCACATATCTAAATGGGTCTTTACTTAGATTCTGAAAGAAAATATTTGAATCTCCATTTGAAGGATCAATTGCCAGCGACATAAATTTAGAAATTAATATTAACAAATAAAAGATAATAATAAATTAAATAATTTAAAATTTAAAACTTAATAATTCTCACATAATGTTTGAACCAATTCACAAATTCAGGATCTAGCGTATAATTGACATCATTGCTAGAAATTACTGGTTGCCTATATTTTAACTGCTTGATATAAATACTACACAAATATAAAAAGAGAGAAAAATATATATATCAATTTTTAATAATTCATATTAAAGATAAAATTAAACCTGCAACCATTTTGTGAAAACATACTCAATATATGGTGCAGCCTCCTCACTATTAAGTAAGACATAGCTTCGGGTTTCTTTGTATTCTTCATCTGTCATACATCTTTTTATTCCTCTTCCAAATGCTCTTCCAGAGTTCTTGAAGATAGATAGTTTGTTGACAGAATCATCTTCTACCATCACATTACCTTCATCATTCCGAAGCATATTTATATGCTTTGTATTGACATAATCCTCAAAATAATAAGAACAAAATGATGATGCTTCTTCTACTAACGATGCATTGTAAATTAAACCTTCAACTTTTGTCTTATTTCTAACATTCATTTTCAACTTACGAAGATACCTACAACTACAATGTTCAATTATATTAAATTGCAAGATTACTTTATTTACAAAATAATAAAACACAACAAATTATATGTATTTACCTCTCAAAAGGATACATCAACCTATATTGCACTGGCCCTGCTATCCTTGCTGCATATGCCAAATGGACCTGTAGATGCTCCATTGAGTCAAAAAAATTGATGGGAATATCTATTCAAGTTTACAAATAATACGTGAAATGTCATTCTCCAGCCTCACCATGTCATCTATTTTGATTGTGGTTATAGTTAACTATTTGAAAAACAAACAAAGTTCTGTAAGGACCTTTCAAACACTTAGGAGAAGTAATTTACATAATGCTTTTGGTATTAATCTCTGCATAAATACGTAACAGTCATGACTTTTCATTCCAAATAACTTAAGATTCTTTATATCCACACATCTACCCATTTTTGACACATATCCATCATGGAATTTCAAATTTTTAACCTATTCACACAATATCTATCTTGCCTTCTTATCAAGCATGTAGCGAGCTTTAGGAAATTTTTATGTTGCCACATTCAGTTTCAATTCAGGATGCCGACAGTAATCATTCAGCTCTTATCTTGATTTTAAAGTATTTTTTGTTTTTCCGTCTACATTAAGGATTATGTTGAAAACATTGTCAAATACAATTTTTTGAATATGTATTACATTTAAGTTATGACAAATTAAATTTGATTTCCAATATGGCAAGTCCCAAATATACTACATTTCCTTCGACCAAATATTTTATATATTGGTCCATTACTTCCAGTAGTATCCTTTTCAGTTACCTTCTTCAAATCTAATCTCTAAAACTCTATAATAATATTATCTCCTGAACTAATTGCTGGTGCAACTGTCATCACAAATTTATTTTTTCGAAATGTAGTTCTATTCCTTCCAAATGGATGATTCTTTAAATATGTAATAAAGTCAAAATTGTCACCACTAAATTAGAGGGTAAATGCATCAAAATTTATCATGAAATACAGAAATATGAATCATCCTACAGTACTCTAGCTAGACAACATTGAATATGCAATAAAGTCACCTACCATCCACATAAGGGCTGTTTATATAATGAAATTTTGCTTCTTTGAGATATCATATGTATCAATGCCAAAATCTCACAAATGATTTAACTCTGCAATAAGAAGCTGTATGAAAACATCCAGCATGTCTTTAAAATTTTTTGGCCCTAGAACCAATATTGACAAAAACATATATTGCTCCTCCATACACAATCTTGGAGGCAAGTTAAAATGTGTCACTATGATTGGCCATGTTGAATACTATTGTCCAGATTGCCCAAATGGCTGAAATCTATCCGTGTAGAGACCCAATCTCACATTTCGACTTTTAGCTGCAAAATGTTGATCTAAATAATTAAAATGCTTCCAAGCAAGTGAATCTGATTGATGATGCATTACCCCTTCTTCAACCTCATTCTCATAATGCCACCTCATAACATTTGCTGTAGCATTTCATGTATATAGTTTCTGTAATCGAGTAATTAATAGAAAATAATACATCTTCTTAAATACAACCTTCAATTTTTGTGGAATATCTACAACACGAAGTACCTTTTTAAATCGAGGATGATCACAAAACATACAACTAATTAAATCACTATCACAACCCCAATATAACATACATCGATTTAAACAACAATCAATTTTTTTGGCTCAATTCCTCATAGTAATTTCTTAGTGTTGTAAAAGTTATTAGTGATCAAATTATTATAAGGAACAATCTTCTTCATTAGTTCTGTCACCTGATCAATTAATTTCTTAGACATATGATTTTTTGACTTAATGCTCATAAGTCGAGCCACAAGTGACAATTGTGAATGTGTTTTATAACCAAGCCACAATGATTTATCTACAGCTTTAAGCATTTTATAAAATTTCTATGCTTCAGGATTAGGTGGTTCATCCACGTAATTCATATTGAAGTCAGCACCAACAGCTTGCGTGATCATTCTATGGTATGTATTTGATGATTCATAACCACAAGCAAATGATTCAGTATATTCATTTTGGTCAATGTTCAGAGCCTTTGTACTTTCCCCATGATAAATCCAAATAAAATAATTTGACACAAAGTCATATTTTGCCAAATGGTATCTTATAGTGTTTGCATCACGAAAAGGGATTTTCTTACACTTGCGATGAATACATGAACACTTTATTTTTTTCCATCCATCCATCTCGATTGACTACATGCAAAATTGATGAATGTTTCAAGCCCACTCAAAAATATTTATTCAAAAATCAATTAATAAACCTTCTGTACATCCACTGATGATCTGAACTCATTTTGACCTGTTTTATTTACAAAAATTATTGCTCAATCATTATTTTGAATTAACCATTCTATTACTTCAAAATATACTAATATTTAATTAAAATTTTTTATAGATGAATATTTAAAAATTAAATATCATGAATATCAAGGGAATTCATTTTAAGAATCTACATAAATAAATAAAGCAATTTGTAGCACAATAAAGATTACTAGATATCACAGTAATACTAGATAAAAGGAGCAAAATATGATGATACACAAGAAAGGAAAGCAAAAAAGAAAGACATTTAAAGTTTGAAGGGGGAGAGGGAGAGAGAGAGAAAGCAAGAGAGAGAGAGAGAGAGCAAGAGAGAGAGAGCGCAAGAGAGAGTGAGAGAGAAAGTGGGGAGAGAGAGAGGATAGAGAAATGGGAACATGAGCGGATAGAGAGAGAGGAGAGAGAGAGGAGAGAGAGGAGAGAGAGGGGAGAGAAATGGTGATAGGGAGAGTGAGGGGGGAGAAATGGTGAAAGGGATAGGAGGGAAAGATAGAGAGGGGAAGAGGGAGAGGGAGAGAGAGGGAAAGGGAGGGGGGGGAGAGAGAGAGAGAGAGAGAGAGAGAACAAGCAAGAAAGAAGAGCGAGAAAGGAAATAACAAGAGAGGGAGTGTGACAGATAAAGAAAAAGAGGAATAGAGTGATAGAAATAATTAGAGAGGGACAGAGAGACATAGAGAGTGCAGTGTTAGAATGAAAAATTATATCAAAGAAAATAAAATTTCTTCTATATAAATCTATCAAATATTACATATTTTCTCATACATAACTTCATATTTGAGCTTGAGGCCCAAGGGCTGGGATTAGGTAAGAGTACGACCCTTATTTGTATTATACCATATATGAGCCTGATCAATAGGCACTCTCATGCTATGTGCTTACATATTGTTGATATTATATCTTTTGCCATTTTATTTCAAGTTAGTGCAACAAGTTAGTATTATCCCATATATAATTATATGTTAGGATACATATAGTAAATGAAGTTATAAATAGTTACATATAGTTAACCATATAATTATATATAGATATATGCATACAAGTAGTTATGAGAAAATATAAATAAATCTATACAAAGTTATAAACAATTATATAGATTTACATATATGTATACATAATTAAACATAAAGTTATATTTATTTATATAGAGTTATGTATAGTTATAAGAATATGTGTATATAGTTATACACATATAGCTGAACATTATGTTGTATGTTTTTATACATATAATTATAAATATTGTTACATGTAGTTATACATATAGTTACACGTATAGTTAAACTTATATTTATACATGTATGTATATATATTTAATCATATAATTTCATATATTTAAACATATAGTTATGTATAGGTATGTATATACTAAAATCCATTTTTTATACTAATATTTAAAAATGTATATTAAATAAATATTGTTAATTATATATTTAAATATATTTATGTATGACGTTTTTATAATTATACATATAGTAAAATAGAATTATTTATTGTTATATGTTAGAATACATATAATATATATAGTTATAAAAATTATATATCATTAAACATTTAGTTATATATATATATATATATATATATTCATACGAGTAGTTAAATATATGTATAGATATATGTATAAATAGTTAAAAATATAGTTATATTCAATTATATAAAGTTTTATTTAGTTTACAAATATTTATATATAGTTATACACATGTAATTTAAAATTATTGTTGTATGTTGTTACACATGTAATTATAAATATAGTTACATGTGGTTATACATATAGTTACACGTATAGTTAAACTTATATTTATACATGTATGTATATATATTTTTTCATATAATTTCATATATTTATACATATAGTTATGTATAGGTATGGATATACTAAAATACATTTTTTATACTAATATATAAAAATGTATATTAAATATATGTTGTTAATTATATATTTAAATATAGGGTATACATTAATAATATAAAATTGTGTATAGTTATATGTTATTATACATATAATATATATAGAGTTATAAAAATTATATATCATTAAACATTTAGTTATATATATATATATATATATATATATATATATATATATATATATATATATATATATATATATATATATATATATTCACATGAGTATTTATATTTAGTTATACATAAATATATGAAAAGTTATAAACAAATATATATATTTACATATATGTATAAATAGTTAAACATATAGTTATATTTAATTATATAAAGTTTTATTTAGTTTTAAAAAAATTTATATATTGTTATACACATATAATTAAACATAATGTTATATGTTGTTATACATGTAATTATAATTATAGTTACATTTGGTTATACATATAGGTACACGTATAGTTAAACTTATATTTATACATGTAGGTATATATATTTATTTATATAATTTTATATATCTATACATATAGTTATTTATAGGTATAGATATAATAAAATACATTTTTGAATACTAATATATACAAATGTATATTAAATATAAGTTTTAAATTATATATTTAAATATAGTTATGTATAAAGCTTTTATAGTAATACATATAATAAGATACGATTATTTATAGTTATTTGTTATTATACATATAATATATATAGCTATAAATATTTTTATATAGTTAAACATATAGTTATATATAGATATATTCATACAAATAGATATACATAAATATATAAAGTTATAAATAAAATATAGATTTACATATATGTATACATACGTATAAATATAGTTATATTTAATTATATAGTGTTAGATAGTTATACAATTATTTATACATTGTTATACAATTATATATATATATATAGTTATACGAATATTTATATATAGTTATACACATATAGTTAAATATAATATTGTGTGTTATTATACAAGTAATTATAAATATAGTTACATGTGATTATACATATAGTTACACATATAGTTATACATATATATATATATACAATTAGGTATATATATATATATTTATATAATTTTATATATCTATACATATAGTTATGTATAGGACTAGATATAGTAAAATATATTTTAGAATACTAAAATATACAAATGTATATTAAATATAAGTTGTAAATTATATATTTAAATATAGTTATGTATAATGCTTTTTTCGTAATACATATAGTCAAAGACAATTATTTATAGTTATATGTTTTTATACCTTTGGGATCCAATGGAAAAAAGGCACAAAACAAAAAATAAACAAGTTCGGCTTATAACAGATCAGAACAAAGTAAATTCGGTCTTGTATTTCAGGCATGCAATATATAAATATAAATAGAATTTGAATCCCCCTGGAAACATATGATGCCATCCACATAACAGAACAAAACTCAAAAAAAAAGGCAAAGATTAGATCAACATCCAGATATGTCAACAAAGTTTACCTCATCCTACTTATATTGTTTATGATTTGCTAGCAATGTAATTGGAAAGCCGATCAAGACCCTTGTATAGGTCATCGCCAAAGGTAGCACTGTTGCTCTAAATCTGCCAATGGCTTTGGAGAAGAGAGTGAAGTCCTAGATTGTCAGTAATTTCAGTTGCATTCATCGCATTTGGAATATCTTGCTTATTGGCAAACACCAGCAAAACTGCATCTCGAAGCTTTTCCTCGTTATCATCCTATGCAACTCATCTCTAGCTTCAACTCCTCGATCTCTGTCATTGCTGTCTAACCACAAATATGAGACCTTTGGTATTTTGGAAGTAATCTCTCCAGAAAGTGTGAATCTTGTCTTGACCCCCAAAATCCCACAGTGAAATTAATGATTTTTTTTAATAGTCTCTACATTGAAGAAAATAGTAGGAATTGTAGTGACAATTTCACCAAGCTTCAACTTATACAGAATGGTTGTCTTTCCACCAGCATCAAGACCTACCATCAAAATTTTCATCTCCTTATTGGTAAACAGCCTGCTGAACAGCTTTGTGAACATAAATCCTATTTCTTCCACTAAATCTCAAATCCTTTGTCATATGGCAGTAAAGAGATCTGATGAGAGAAAGAAACAGAATCAATAGACCTCAAGAGATGGTCACCATATAGAGAGGTCAACCTTTATATGTTCTTATACCTATAGTATACATAATTAAAAAAAGAGTTATATATTATATATAAATATATTCATACAAGTAGTTATAAGTAATTATACATAAATATATACAAAGTTATAAAAAATTAATAGATTTAATTATATTAATACATATATGTATACATAGATACAAATTTAATTATATTTAATTATATAGTGTGTTAGTTATACAAATATTAATATATAGTCATACACATATAGTTATAAATATGTATGTAGTTAAAGATATAGTTATATACAACATTTTTATAGTTATACATATAATAAAATACAATTATATATAGTTATATATTATTATACGTGTGATATATTTTGTTAAAAATATAGTTATATCGAATTACTCATTTAGTTATAAAATATTATATAGTTAAAAAAATAATTATATATAGTTATTAATATAATTATAAAAATGGTTTACATAGTTACAAATGTAGTTAAATATAATTATGAATAGTTTTATATTGTTATACAAATATTTATAAATAGTTATCATAAACTATGATAACAACACACTCTCAAATGCCCAATTGAATTAAACCACTATAGAGAAAGAACTTGTATAAAAAATCTTTTCTTTTGGCAAGTTAATATCATGTATAGTGGGAAACCAAAGTCATAGTATATATTAAATATTCTATAATCAAATATCTCATAGAAAAGAATGATATAAGGCCTAGATTGATTTGATGGATTTTACTATTATAATAGTTTGAACTATAGATATTAGATAAGAAATTTACATATAATCAAAATTTAAAATAGCTTATCAAGACTAGAAAAAAAAGATAGAAGAGTTGTTGAAAAAGATATTAGATAGATTTTTTTATTTGAACAAATTATATTATTGAATGGAAATATAACTCCAAGGTAAGCAGTATTGAATGAACCTTATCATTGCAAGTAGTAGTCTCATCAAAATATGAGGCAAAGTGTTATAGATGGGAGATTAGAATATCTTGCAATAATGTCACTTTTTGCTCGTGCTCTCATGAATTGTGGAACATGTTAATAATTATGTGCTCAAGTATTTCTCTTCTCAAAAATAATGTTAATATTTACATATATATGCATAAATATATATGTGCATATACACTAACCTACACACACACATTTATACATCCATATACATTACTATATATTATATATCACAATACACATTTTTGTACTTTTGTATATATTCACACATGTATCTACATTTTCAAAGTAGTGTGTATATACTTGTATGAATACATATACTACTAAACACCCACACAAACACACACATATACCTATATACGTAATGTATTTTTAAAATTACACATGAAACAATTATATATATATATATATGTGTGTGTGTGTGTGTGTGTGTGTGTGTGTGTGTGTGATGTAAATGTATTTAAAATTTTATGATTTTGAAATTTAATTAAAATAAAATATTATATATTGGACACAATTTATAAATTATTGTATATTCTTTATATTTAAAATAAATTTGTGTGTGTGTGTATGGGTGGGTGTGTGTGTGTGAGGTATATTAATGCATAAAATGGAATTATGGATTAACTATATGAGCTTCTATTTTATTCAAATAGTTGTTTTTTTTAAATTTATATTAAAATTACTATCATTATACTCATATAAATAAATGAAAATGACATATTTGTAAATTATGTTGTTTTACAATTATGTTAATAATTAAAATATCGGTCATAAATAGATAATATTGTTTTTGTTTTTTTATATAACTTTTTTATTAAAATATGAATGTAAATGAAAAATTTCTAACTATTATTTATTGTTATTAATAAATTTTTAAAAACTTTAAAATTCAAACAATTATAATGTAGTGCATATAAATACATGTCTTTAATGTTTTGTAAAAAATCAATTATTTCTTTAAATATGTTCAAACAAAACAGGTTACCATATAAATACATGAATAAATTTTTCTACAAGGTATTTTTTTTTATTCAAAAAATATAAATGACATTATAAATATATGAATTTGTTTTTTTAAATAATTATTTTTAATTTTTTTAAAAAAATTGAATACACTACAATGTTTTTATTTGTAATTAATAGATACATTTTAAACATTATTTATTTATAATAAATATAGCATATTGCATATTATGAGGTGCAAATTTTATTTGGTAAATAAATTTTATTTTTAATGTTTTGTCTTTTTAAATTGAAACTACATCACATATATATTTTAGAAAATTTTTATAATATTTATTACACAAACATATTATTATTTGTTTTGAAATTCACAACATGAATTTTAACAAATATACATTTTATTAGAAATCAATTTTAGTTAAATGATATTAATTGAAACAAAAATATAAACCCTAAACATATTAAATCATAATGATTTATACAAACATATAAATATACATTAAAAATACATTTAAGGTTGAAAAAATTAAATTTTAACATCAAAAAATATATGGAAAAATGTTAAAGATTCATACAATATCAAAAATATATATATATGAATGAGATGAATGATATGAATGAATATTATGTTTCTGAAACATGTAGTTATACATGTTGTAGATGTCATTATATTTAGTTTTTCATGTTATTATATATAATTAGACATATGACTATGTATAAGTATTGATGTAGATAAATACATTTATATATAGTAATATGTTGATATACATATTGTTAAATACATTTATATATAGTTATATATAAATGTATAAATCTTTATATATTTAAGTTCCTCAAATCAATAAATGTATAAATCTATACATGAATATGCATGTGTATTATAATTCAATTTTTGTATATAAATATATTTTACTATATCTATAACTATAAAAATAGTATACATAAACATAACAATGTATAAATATAATAACATATATTTAATATACATACACACACACACACACACACACACACACACACACACACACACACATATATATTTGTATGAAATTAATTGATGATAGACACCTTGATTTTTTTGTTACATTTTGGAAAGTGACTGCATAAAGGTAGATATAATTGTGTGAAGAAGTGGTTAGATGTAAAAAAACAAAAGATCACTCTATGTCATTATTTTTGGCCAATAAGAGACTCTAGTTGACAAAATAAGCTAAATATAAAAATGACATTGGATTAATCATATCTATGCTTGGAAAAATGCACCAAGCACCTTGACATGGATCTCACCTATTGGCACTTCATCATCACCATATTCAACAGTCTCTTAACATCAACTTCTTCCAAGGCCTCAAATATTCAGTCATGGATTTGACAAATTCTATGTCAAAGAGAATGAAATAGAGGTTATAACTAATTCGATCTAACTAGTTTGATTAAAATTGAGTTTGATTTGATATATTTATTCTAGTTTGATTGATAAATATACCATTTTATTATTGTTTTTAATGTTTGCTTTTATTTTACTCCTAAATAATACATAAAGAAATTAGATTTAAATTTATATGGTGCCGTTTCTCATGAAATACTATGAAAAAATTATTATAAATCTGAATTTATTTCACCCAACACATGTATAATAAAAAAATAGTCATATTTAAAGTTTAATCCACTATTCCACACATGTCAAGTAAAGAGAAAATAATGTAAACCTATAATATGATCAAAATAAATAATGAATATTATGTAATGAAGATGTCTCATTATTGTGGCATAGGAAAAGTTGAGAGAGAGAGAGAGAGGGATGGAGAGAGAGGGAGAGAGAGAGAGGAGATAGAGAGAGAGTGTGTGTGTGTGAGGGAGAGAGAGGGAAGGAGAAAGGTGGAGAGAGAGAGGGGAGGGAGAGAGGGCGAGCGAGTGAGTGAGATGGAGAGAGCGAGAGAGAGATGGAGAGAGAGAGAGAATGAGATGGAGAGAGAGAGAGAGAGAGAGATGGAGGGAGAGAGAAAGAATGAGATGGAGAGAGATGGAGAGAGAAATAGATGAAGATGGATAGAGAGATGGAGAGAAAGAGACATAGAGAAAGAGAGAGAGTGTGTGTGTGTGAGATAAAGATGGATAGAAAGATGGAGAGGGATGGAGAGAGAGACGGAGAGAGAGAGAGAGAGAGAGAGAGAGAATGAGATGGAGAGAGAGAGAGAGAGAGAGACAGAATGAGAGAGAGAGAGAATGAGATGGAGAGAGAGAGAGAGAGACGGAGAATGAGATGGAGAGAGAGAGACGGAGAATGAGATGGAGAGAGAGAGACAGAGATGGGAAAGAGAGAGAGAGAGAGAGATTGAGAGAGAGAGAGAGAGAGAGAGAGAGATGGAGAGAGAGAGAGAGAGTAATAGAGTAATGCCTATTTATGAAAGAAATGATGCAACTAACTAATGAGTATTATGTGAAAATTAGTAAGAGATAAGGCTAGACATTTCCTAGTAATGGTTGAACAACAAAAGACTAAAGAATTTATATAAGAAATAATGATAATGGATGAACTAAATCTTGAGGGAAAAAAATTAACTGATGCTTAGAAAAATATTTGCATAAATTATAAGCTATATAGTAATATTCAAATAATTTCCAGCATCCCATTGAAGAAATAGGACATGAAAATTTTTTTAGATTAACTCAAGCTAGTGTGATTGTTGCTTAACATACTACAGATGTTGAGAACTTAGTAAATTTTTTTTTATAAGTTATGAATAATAATGAAAAAAATTGACCTTTTCGAAAAATGGTTGAGAATTGAATTCAGATGTTGATATTTATGAAGCAATCATAAATGAGAAATTATTGATATAGCTTTAGAACTAGAGAAAGAAAAAGTTTTGTTATTATTAAAGAACAATGGTTGAGACAATCCAAGATAGTGAAATATGTGAAGATCAAGTTAGTGAACCGAAGAGATTTAGCACCTTGGACTCCAAGAATAGCTTGCAAAGTATGTGAAGAAATGTAATTGTGTGCCAAAGAGAATTATATCTCAAACACCAATACTTTTATTGTTGTGATGCGAGAATTTATATATATTCTAATTTCTCATTAAAAAAAGTAGAAACACAAGACATAAAGCACTCTTGAAGGAATTCCAAGGATATTTTATTTAACAATCAAAAAGAGGCTAGAATGTGATCCTTCAATGCTAATTGTAATTTAGATTCACATAACTAATAATCTATTAATAGATATTTTAATCAAGAGCAACATAATTTACAATGGATCTAAAATATGCCTTGTGTTTTAGTCATGATTTTCAACTAGTGTCATATTAAAGATCTATGCGAAGCAATGTAATAATTTTTGTTTTGTGTTTTTGGAGAAACACAAGGCACAAAACACTCATACAATTTCTTAGAACTAGGAACAACATATTCACTTATATCTAATATATTTTTGGAGAAAATGAGAGTGGTTCAAAAAAAATAGAAGACTTCTATATTGTTTCTTTCATCTAGAGATGCAATTTATTCATATCAAATAGTTAATTAGTATATACTATTATGAAATAAAAAGGAATTCTCTTTTGATATGTTAGACCTAGAATTATATGGGATTGAGAAGAGCATAGTAAGGCTTACGAAGGCTATTGCTAGTATATACGAAAAACTAATTGATGCTAAAAAAAGTGCACATGATGAGGTGTTTTTTCAATCTGAAGTTGATAGAAAGCACATCAGTGACCCAACAACTCAATGAAGTCAACACAATCATAATCCAATTAAGTTTGATTGGTATTGAAGTCAATGATGAAGTATGTTTATTGATACTTCTGTGTTCTCTATCAAAATTTAACATATTACAATTATAGTTGTGCATAGTTCTTCAAGAACTAATAAATTGAAATTCAATGATGTATATGATCACTCTGCAAGGAGATTCAATAGAGAGAGACAAGTGAAACATCAACCTCTTTAGAATTATATACAAAGTTTATTGAAAGAAATTCAACCAAGAGAAAGCGTCATAGCAAATCAAAAAACAAGAGGTCTAAATCTAAGAAACATTGTAATTATAATAGCTCAAAGACCATTAAGTATTGAAATTATTGAGAGACAAGACACTACAAAAATCAATGCAAGTGTTAGTTATTTTATAGCATGGTAAAATGTATCACAAGTATATGAGTTTAACAAGTAATAAAGTTAACTCTATGAATCTGGATTATCATTTCATAGATATTGATTATTTGGATTAATTATCAAAGTTTCTTCATTATCTAAGATTACAATAAGTAAATAGTTTCTAGTGTTTACTTAAGTAAACAATTCTATGGTTAGCATACAATAAGTAAACAATATCAAGTCCATGGGTATATAAATTATGAGTTAATAGCTATAGCGGTGATAAAATATGTGACATCTACTCATCCATATTGGTGGAACTTCTCAAACCCACCAAAAAGTCATCAACATCAATTCATGTTGGAAATAATGTATGTAAGATGAGCTGGATATCTTATATATTTTAATCTAGTATGAATCATATTGATAGTCAATGCTAGGGTATTTATAAGGGAGCCTATGCATCATTTAATTAAACATAGTAATTAAAATATAGTCAAATATATACTTGTATTTAAATGTCTTGTAAATTAGTATCAGTATACATAAAGTCTATAACATTTTTATTTGAACTAATTGAATACCGGTCAATAAATGTTTACAGATATTAATTTGACATTAACTGATATTAAAGTGACTATACTTTAAATTTACATATAACAAATTATTGCTTAATATGAATATGTTTATGTTGCATCAGTGTCGAGAAAACGATGAAGGACTACGAAGGAGTTGTGTCGCTTATTCTTCGAAAATTTCGAGAGAAAGATGGGGGACTCAGTCTCAACAAAATAAACATTAAATAAAAAATTATATATATTTCCAAAATATTTATATTTTTAATTATAAAAAGATTAAATAAATAAATAATATAATATATATATATATATATATATATATATATATATATAAAATACAAAAAGACTCATTTATTTTATTAACTATCAAAATTTTTTGAACTAAATTAATGTGCGTGTAGCAAGGTACAAATAAAAAATATACACCATGCAATTTTTTATTATAATATTAATTAAAAAATAAATATATAAACAATTTAAAAAATATATGTTTAGCCTTATAAAAAAAATATCAAATACCTACAAAATTAACAAACTTCATATAATAAGACATATATAAAAAGATGATTTGCCTTATAGCCACTCTGCTAGGAGTTATAAAATACTCTTAATGTTAAAAAATATATAAAAATTTATATTATATGGCTATAAATTTATAAGAATTCATCATAGTAATTTTTATGAAGATAATATGTAATAATTTTAAAAGCATAAAATTTCATATTATTTGATATCATTTATAATTTTTAAAAATCAAAAAAATACTTAAAGAGATAGGATAATTAAAAAAAGTTATTATAATTATTTTAATAAATACTATATGTTAAAAGCTAATAGAAAAAATATTACTCAATTGTTTAATTCTTATAAATTTTAGTATGGTCAAATATCAATGTATTTATTTTTAAATATTAAGTTATTTTCTTTTAACTTTAATGAAAAAATTTATATTTTTATTATATTTCAAAATTTTTAAATTTTGTATTAATTATTTTTTTTTAAATTTTCCTATAATCATAAATTTTTTTATACTAATAATCATATTAATATTTATGAGTTTATTCATTAATTCATATATTTTTGAAAATATTTTATTCTACAATGAATTAATTTACATTTATATTAGTAAAAATTGTAATGTATGTTAATTTAATTTTTAAAATATTAGAATAAATTATTATACTTATTGAATTAATTATTTAATATTACTTTAATAAAATATTTTTAAGTTTCTTAATTAAAAATATTAGAAAAATTCTTTGTATAATTTTTAAAAAATTTAATACATCATAAAAATAGATATTTTAGTTCTTATTAATATAATT
The DNA here is from genome assembly GCA_029783825.1 of Sapria himalayana. NCBI lineage: Eukaryota > Viridiplantae > Streptophyta > Magnoliopsida > Malpighiales > Rafflesiaceae > Sapria > Sapria himalayana. The sequence continues at coordinate 758,518 of JAREIK010000306.1, read as the reverse complement.
TTTTTTTTGTATTTTAAACTTTTTAAAATTATTTATTTATAATATATTTTTTTTATGATTTTATGAGGAGAATATAACTCTAAAGGATCGCTCATCTATAGGCCTTTAACATACATCTAATAAACAAAATTAAATAAAATATTAAAATTAATAATAAATTAAAAAAATTAAATAATTAAATATTGCCTAAGGAAATTCCGTCACTATGTTTGGGATTTAATTAGTTATGAAAGATAGAATAAAGGATAATTATATAATTTTATAGATAGATAAATAGATAGAAAAGTGATAGATAGACAGATATATAAATATAATGAAAGATAGATAAATAAACTAATAGACTAAAAGATAGAAACATAGATAGAGAGATTTATAGACAAATATACAGATAGATGCATTTACAATAGATAGAAAGAAAGATAGATAGATAAATAGCTAGCTAGATTTATAGATAGATAGACATATAGATAGATTTACCTAATAGACTAATAGATAGAATGATAGTAAGATAATTAAATAGATAGATAGATCTAAAGATAGATAGTTAAACAGAGTGAAAAATAGATAGGAAGATAGTTACAAAATTAGATAGAAATATAATCATTTAGACAAATAAATTGATAGATAGATAGAAACAAAGACAAATAGATAGATAAAAAGATAGATATATAGTAGATTGATAGATAGACAAATATATATAGTTAGATAGATATATATATAGATAGATAGATAGCTAAAAAGATATATAGACAGATAGAAAATAACTAGAAAGATAGATAAACAAATAGATAGATAGATAGATATATACATAGAGGGATAAAGAGATATACATATAGATAGATAAATTGTTAGCAAGATAGTCAAATAGACAGATAGATAGATAGATAGACAGTTAGACAGATAGACAGACAGATAGATAGATAGATAGATAGACACAAAGACATATAGATAAATTTATAGATATACAAATAGTTAGATAGATAGGTAGACAAATAGAAAGATAACAGAAAAAAATATAGACAAATAGACAGATAAATATATAAATAGATAGACAGATAGATAGATAAATAGATAGATATGTAGATATAAATAGATAGATAGACACATAGATAGATAGACTATTAGACAAATATAAAGATAGATAGATATATTAAATAATAGATAGATAGATAGATAAACAAATAGATGGATAGACAAAAATAGAAAAAGACAAATAGATAGAAATATTTATAGATAAATAAACATTTAGATAGATAGATAGATAGATATATAGATAGATATATAGATAAATTGATAGAAATATAGATAGACAAATAGATAGATTAACAAAAAGATAGATTGATAGATAGACATATATATAGATCGATATATAGATATATAGACAGATAAATAGATAAATAGAAAGAGATAGAGATAGATAGATAAGATTGACAGATCAATAGATGGAGATATAGACATATAGACAGATAGACAAATAGACGTATATAAAGATATACAGATAACTAGATTGATAGATTAAGAAATAAATAGATAGACAGATAGACATAAAGATAAATAGATATGAAAATAGACATTTAGTAAGTTAGAGAGATAAATAAAACATAGATAGATTGATAGATAGAAAAATAGACAAATAGATAAATAGATACATAGATAAATAGGTAGATAGACAAATAGATAGATAGGGTGATTGATTGACAAAAGATAGATATACAGATAAATAAATTGATAGATAGACAAATATATAAAGAGATACATAGATATATAGATAGATAAACAGATAGATAGTCAGATAGACAAATCAATAGATAGATAGATAGAAAGGCAGATAAATAATTAGATAGATAGATAGATACAAAGAAAGATAAATAAATAGATAGACATATAGATAGATAGATATACAGATAGATAGATTGTCAAATTTATAGATAGATAGATAAATAGATTGGTAGATAGGTAGAAAGATAGATAGATAAATAGATAAACAAATATATAGATTGAAAAATATAAATAGAGACATATACATAGAAACATAGATATATAGAAAGATAGTTAGATAGAAAGATATATTGATAGATATATTGATAGATATAATAATAGATAGAATTATCGATAAATTGTCTGATAGACATGTAGATAGATAGATAGATAGATAGATAGACAAATAAATAGAAATACAAATAGACAAATTGATAGATAGATAGATAGACGAGTAGACAGATAAACAAATAGCTAATTAGATAGACATATTGATTTATCGAAAGAAAGACAGATAGATAGATAGATCCATAGACTAATAGACTTATATACTATAAGATAAAGAGTGATATCGATAGATAGAGAGATAGATAGACAAATAGAATGAAAAACAAATAGATAGATAGATAGAGACATAGTGAAATAGATAGATTGACATCTATACATAAAGGCAAATAGATAGAAAGACTGATACTCTAATTAATGAATAAAACGAGGATAGATAGATAGACAAATAGATATATAGAAAGATACAAAAATAGAAAGACAAATAGACAAATAGACAGATAGACTAATATACTAATAAATAGGTATACATATAGACAAGTAGACAAAAAGATAAATATAAATATAAATATATACAAAGATAGACAAATAGATAGATAGGTAGATAGATAGATAGATATGTAGATAGAAATATACATAGACAGATATATAGGGAGATAGATAAATATAAAGATAGAGACATAGACATGGCGAAACATAGACATATATACACATAGACTTAGAAAGATAGATAGATACAAAAAGATACATGCTGATAGATAGACAAAAAGGCATATATGTAGAAAGACATATAAACATATAAAGAGTTAGATAGATATATAGATAAACAAATAGATAGATGAAAAGATAAAAATATAGATATACAAACAAATAGATTGATAGATAGACAAATGGATAGATAACAAGAAATACAGCTAGACATATAGATAAATAGATAGATATATATATTTAGATAGATTGAAAATTTATAGATAGACAGATTTATAGGTAGATAGATAGATAGAAAGATAGATTGACAAGTAGATAGAGGAAAAATAGATAGATACATAGAAAGATAAAATGTCGGATAGATAGATAAATAGACAAATAGTCATATAGGTTGAAAACAAATTGATAGATAAGTAGATAAGAAGATAGGTAGATAGATAGATAGATAGATATATAGATAGATTGAGAGATATATAAATAGATAGACAGACAGACAGATAGATAGATATACGGATAGTTAGATAGATAGATCGATAAATATGAAGATAACTAGATAGTTAGATAAACTTATATACATATAGACATATAGATAGATATACATAGTCCGATAGAAAGAAAGAAAGATAGATAGCTAGATAGATAAATAAGCAGATAGGTAGATAGATAGATAGACATATAGATAGATAGATAGATAGTTAGTTAGATAGATAGATAAATAGATAGATAGCTAGCTAGACAAATATATAGATAGAAAATTAGTATATAGATAGACAGATACATAGATAGATACATAGAAGAAAGATTAACAATTAGATATATAGAGAGATATCCTGATAGATAGAAAGATAATCAGATAGTTAAAAGATAGATAGATAGATAGAAATATATATAGATAGGCATTTAAACATATATATAGATACACATTTAGACAAATAGGTAGATAGATAGTTAAGTAATTAGATAGACAAACAGATAGATAGATAGATTAATATATAGACATATAAACAATTAGACAAATAGATAATCAGATAGATATATAGATAGATAGATAAATAGATAGATACACAGATAGACTTATAGAAAGTTTGAGAGATAGATATATTGAAAAATATATCAATAGATAGATAGACAAATAGTTTGAGAGATAGGAGGATAGATTGATAACTACATATATATATAGATAGATAGATAGAGATATAGATTTACTAATAGACAAATAAATAGATATATAGTTAGATAAATAAATAGATAGATAGATTATAAGATAGAAAATTAGACAAATTAAAAGATAGTTAAACAATTACAAATAAAGAAAGATTGACTTATGATCATTTATATAACAAGATAGATTGATAGATAGATAAATAGAGATATAGATAGATAAATAGACATATAATTATATAAATAGATAAATTGATATATAAATAGATAAACAAATAGGTATATACATAGATAGCTAATATACAGATAGATAAATAGATAGATATATAAAAATATAGATAGATAGTTAGTTACATAGACATATAGACAGAGAGATAGATAGACACATACCTAGATAAACATGTAGATAAATAGATTGATATCAATATAACCATAGAGATAGATAGATAAACAAATAAATAGATAGATATATATATATATATGGATAATTAGACAGACAGACAGATAGATAGATAAATAGATAGATAGATACAAATATAGACAGCAGATATATATATATATATATAGATTGAAAGATAGATAAAAACATAGATAAATAGATAGAAAAATAGAGAGATAGATAGATACTTAAATATAAATATATACTGATACAAATAGAAAGATACATAGATAGAGAGATAGACAGATAAATACATAAATAGATAGATAGTTATAAAGATGAATAGATAGATAGATAGAAAGATAGTTAGATAGATAGACACAAAGATAGATAGAGACATAGATAGATAGACTATTAGACAGAGATATATATATATATATATATATATATATATATATATTAACTGTTAGATAGATAGACAAATATATAAATAGATGAGTAGAAAAAAAACAAAAACACAAAAATACAAATAGACAAAAATATAGATAGCTAAATAGACACTTAGATAGATATACAAATATATAGATAGATAGATAGATAAATAGATAGATATACAAATAGAAAAATAGATAGATTATCAAAAAGATAGATTGATAGATAGAGATATAGATAGATAGATATATATATATATACACACACACACACACACACATAATTTAAAAAATTGAAAGAGAGAGAGAGAGAGAGATACATAGACAAATATACATCTAAATTGATAGACAAATAGATAGATAGATAGATAGATAAAGAAATAGATAGATAGACAAATAGATAGAAAGATAGATATATAGATAGATAGATATATCAATAGATATATCTACAGATAGATAGATAGATAAATAGATAGATAGATACACAGATAGATCGATAGATAGATAGATAAACAAATAGACATTTGTCAGTTTGATAGATAAATAGATAGACAGATAGATTGATTAACACATAGAAAAATAGACAAATAGAAAAATAGATAAATAGATACATAGATAAATAGGTAGATAGACAAATAAATAGATAGGTTGATTGATTAACAAAAAGATAGATAGACAGATAGATAGATAAATTGACAAATAGATAGATACATAGATAGATTAATATATAGAAAGATACATAGATATATAGATAGACAAATAGATAGTAAGACATATTGTCCGATAGATAAATCAATAGATAGATAGATAAATAGAAAGGTAGATAAATACATAGGTAGATAGAAATGTTGGGCAATCGCGCTTCCACGGGTAGTGAGATTAAGAACAGAAAATATAGAAACAACACAGAAACGAGCAATATATATATCCCAATCCACAAACATCCACGACAAAATCAAAATGAGAAAACAACACAGTAAATAACATGGTTCGCTAGTTGATCAGTACGACTAGCTACCTCCACCAGAAAATGCTTATGCATTACAGATTAAAACCAACAAATAATGTCTTACAGTATGTAGCATTCGATAGTCACGAAATCACGCAGAGAGAGAGAGAGAGGAGAAGAGATGATGAATAGTTCAACCGGGTCAAAAAATAGCCGCCCGAAAAATAAATACAAATGTTTTTATACAGAAAATAAACAGCCGTTTCATTTAACTAAAGAGGGTTGGATCATGGACCGGGCCAGGCTCTGCTCCAAAAATTTCGGCCCTCTGACCGGACAGCGGGACCTCCGTTATTGTGCTACTGCTGCATCCCCGGGCTTTTAATATTTCACTTCCTGCACTTACATGAAAATATTAAAACAGATTATTAAAAAACAAATTACATATATAGCAAGAAAGATAGATAAATAGATATATATAGAGATAAGCAGATAGATACATAGAAATTTTAAAGATATAGAAACATAGACACAGAGACACATATACACATAAACACATAGACACATAGACATAGAGAGATAGAAAGATACAAAGAGATACAGATATATAGATAGAAAAATAGACATATATGTAGAATGACATATAGGCATATAGAGATATAGATAAATATATAGATAAACAAATAGATAGATCAAAAGATAGTAATATAGATATACAGACAAATAGACTAATAGATAGATATATAAACTAATAGACAGATAGTAAGATATACAAATAGACAGATATATATATATATACATAGATAGATAGATAACCAAATATAAGATAGATAGATATATAGGTAGATAGATAGAGAGATAGATAGATAGACAAGTAGACAGATAGATAAATAGATAGATACATAGAAATATAAATAGTCAGATAAATAGACAGATAGACAAATAGTCAAATAGTTTGAGAGAAAAATTGATAGATAAGCAGATTGGAAAATAAGTAGATAGATAGATATATAGACAGGTAGAGAGACTGATAGATAGATAGAGAAATAGATAGATATACGGATAGTTAGATTGACAGATCGATAGATATGAAGATAGGCATATAGTCAGATATATAGATATACATATAGACATATAAATAGATAAATAGATAATCAGATAAAGAGATAGACAAATAGATAGATAAGAAAATTGGTAGATAGACAAATAGACATATAAACAGATATGTAGTTACTTAGATAGACAGATAGATAGTTTGTTAGATAGACAGATATATAAATAGATAAATAGATAGATAGAAAGATAGGTATATAGATAGATAAATAGATACATAGATAAAAAGATTAACAATTAGACAGACAGAAAGATAGCCTGATAGATAGAAAGATAAATTAGATTGTTAAAGAGATAGATTGATAGATATACAGATATACAGATAGTCATTTAAACATATATATAGATAGATAATTAAGACAAATTTATTGATAGATAGATAGATATATAAATTGTTAGATAGTTAACTAAATAGACAGATAGATATATATACAGAAGCATTGATTAATATATGGACATATAGAAAATTAAATGAAAAGACAGACAGACCAATAGATAGATAGATATAAAGTTATATATACTAATAAATTGATATATAGATAAATAGACATTTAGATTATTTATAAATAGCTAATATAGACATTTAAATGATAAATAGATAAATTGATAAATTGATATATAATATTTGTATATAGATAGATAGACATTTAGATATATAGACAAATAAATTGATAAATTGATATTTTAGCTATTTATAAATAGCTAATATACTGATAGATAAATAAATAGATAGATAGATATATAGATATAGTATTAAAAATATAGATAGATAAATAGATAGATATATAAATAGACATATAGAGACAGAGTGAGATAGGCATTTAGATCGATAGACTGATAACAATATAGCCATAGAGATAGATAGATATATAGATATATATATATATATATATATATATATATATATATATATATATACAAATAAATAGACAGATATATAGATAGATAGTTAGACAGATAGATTGATAGATAGATAGAAGATAGACAGATAGATAGTTAGTTAGATAGAATGACAGATAAAAAGATAGACAGATCAACAAATAGAAAGCTAGATAAATAGAAAAATAGAAAGAGAGATTTATAGTTATAAAGACAAATACACAAATATATATATATATATAGGTAGATATACTGATAAATAGATAGATAGATATACAGATAGACAAATAGAAAGATAGACAAATACTCATATAGAAAGATATACTGATACAAATATACAGATACTGATATATAGATAGATAGATACAAAAAAAATAATAAAGATATATCGATTGACAAATATACAAAGAAGCAAAGAGATAGATAAGTAGATAGTTAAATCGATGGATAGATAGATAGATATATAGATAGACATATAGACAGATTGACTGATAGTCTCATAGACAAAAAAACATAATAGACATTTAAAGAGTTTGATAGATAGAAACATAGAAATATGGACATATAGATAGATAAATAATATGTTAGATAAATAGATAAACATATAGAAAGATAGATAGATAGACAACTAAACAAATTTTGTTAGATAGATAGACAGATAGATAAATTGATAGATACAAAGAGAGATAAAGAGAGAGAGAGAGAGTAATAGATTGATTGATAGATAAATAGATAGAGAGATAGATAGATAGATAGATATATATATATATATATAGACAGATAGAAAAATAGACAATTAAACAGATAGATAGATAGACAAATAGATAGATAACAGATTAGACATATATACAAATAGACAAATAGATAGATAGATCTATATATATGTATATAGATATATAGATATATAGATAGATAGATTGATTTATTTTATTTTTATTTTTAGACAGATATATAGATAGTAGTTAGAAAGATAGATAGATATATTGAATGATAGATAAATAGATAGATTTGCAGATAGACGAATATGCAAAATTACAAAAAGACAAATAGATAGAAATAGATATAGATATATAGACACTTAGATAGATAGACAAATATATTGAAAGAAAGACAGACAAATAGATAGATAGATAGAAGAATAGATAAATGGATAGATATATAGATAGAAAAATTGATAGATTAACAATATATATATTGATAGATTGACAGTTATTTAGATTGATAGATACATAGATTGATAGTTAGACAAATAGATTGATAGACAAAAAGAAAGATAAAGAGTGAGATAGATAGATTTATCAATAGACAGATTGACACATAGATTGATATAGAGCTAGACATACCAAAAAATAGACACAAAGATATATATACAAATAGACATATAGAATCATGGATAGATTGGAAGATAGACAAAGAAATCTACAGATAGACAAATAAATTGATAAATAGTTAGATATATAGACAAATAGAAAATTGAAAGAAAGATAGATAAGAAAATAGACAAATATAATTATAAACTAATAGATTTATAGACTGATAGATGATTGGATAGTTAGACAGATAAATAGATACAAAAAGATAGTAAGACAGGTAGGTCTATAAAAAGATAAATAGATAGATACATAGATAGATAGATTGATTGATTAACAGATATATGGATAGATTGATAGATAGAAAGATAGTTAGATAGTAAGATAGATAGACAGATATAAAGAAAGATAGATACATAGATAAATATATTGAAAAATAGACATAGACAAATAGATAGATATATAGATAGACATATAGATAGATGGATAGATAGATAGATATTGAGATAAAGATATAGATATATAGATAGAAAACATATAGATAGATAGATAGATAGAAAGATAGACAAATGGACAAATAGATAGATAAACAAATAGATAGTCAAATAGAATAATAGACAAATAGTCAAATAAATAGATATATATATTCCTTTATTTATATAGACATATAGAAAAATAGAAATATAGACAGCCAGATAGATAGACAGCCAGATAGATAGACCGACAGATTGATTGATTGATTGATTGATATATATATATAGATCGATAGATAATCAAAAATATAGATAGGTAGATAGGCAGATAAATAGATAGATTCAAAGATAGAAATATATATAAACAAATAGATAGATAAATAGACAGATAGAAAGAAAGATAGATAGATAGAAAAATACAGAAAAATAGAGAGATAGACAGAGAATGATTGATAGATATACACATAGACACATAGAGACATAAATATATAGATATATAGAAAGATATACAATTAGAATAATAGATCAACTAATAGGTAGTTAAATAGTTTGATATATAGACACAAAGATAAATAGATATATAGACTATTAAAAAGATTGATAGATAGATATATAGACACACACACACACACACACACACATATATATATATGTATATATTGAAAGATGATTGATAGATAGGCAAAAATACAGATGGACATATAGGTAGATAGAAAGATATTCAAATAGATAAATATATAGATAGATAGACAGATAGTGAAATAGATAGATAGATAGATTGATTGATTGACAAATTATTGATAGATCGATAAATAGATAGATAGATAGATTGTTTAATTGATAGATATACAGATAGATAGATAGAAAAATAGAAAGAAAGATAGATAGATATAAATATAAATATAAATATAAATATAAATATAATATAAATATAAATATAAATATAAATATAAATATATATATATATATATATATATTGTTGGGAAATTTTGCTCCTATAGTTATGATTTTAAGATACATAAGACAAGAAAACAATAACACAAAAGAACAATATAAATCCAATCCACAATCCAACATGGTAGAATCAAAAAAATGAGAAAACACAAAACCAGAAATAATGTGGTTCACTAGTCGCCTAGTATGACAAGCTACATCTACCAGAAAAAACTTATGCATTATAGATCAAACCAAAATTCTCTTACAGTATGTGTAGCACAGAGAAAATCATGATAAAACGCACAACGAGAGAGAGAGAGAGATGATGATGATGAATTATTCCTGATCCGAAAAAATAGCAACCCGAAAATAAAAATATAAAACCATTTATAATAAAAACATTCGTTTCAATCCGATAAAACTAGTTACATCCACTGTTATTGTGCTACTGCTACATCCTCGGCCTCTTAATATTTCCTTTCCTGCACTTACATGAAAATATTAAAACAGAAACATTTGGTTATACAAATAGATTATCAAAAACAAATTATATATAAAGAATATATATATATATATAGTTAAAAAGATAGAAAGATAGTTAGACATATAGACAGATATATAGATAGACAAATAGACAAAAGGCATATATAGAAATAGATTGAAATAGAGATAGATAAATAGACACTTAGATAGATAGACTAATATATATATATATATATATATATATATATATATATATGTACAAATAGAAAGAAATTTAGATAGACAAACATATAGATAGAAAGAAAGATAGACTAATAGATAGATAGGAAAAAAAGTTTGTTAAATAGTTAGATAGGTAGATAAATAGACAGATAGAAAGTTAGACATATAGATTGTTAGTTAGAGAATTTGTTATATAACAAATAAATATATAGTTAGATTCACAGATTGATAGATTGATATATTTCCAAATAGATACATAGATAGATAGACAAATAAACAAATAGAAAGTTAGATATATAGATAAATATATAGATAGATATTTAGATATTTAGATAATAAGATATACATAAAGATTATTAAACAAATAGATATATAAACATATAGATAGATAGATAGACAAATAGACTTATACACTAATATACTCTTAGATAGATCGAGAGATAGATAGATTGAGAGATAGATAGATTAATAGATAGATAGAAAAATTAATAGATAGACATATAGACAAATAGATAGATTCACAGATAGAAAAATAGACAGACAGATAGATATTTAGACAGAGAATTAGATAGATAGATATATAGATAGACATATAGAGAGATAGAAAATAGACAAATAGATATATAGATAAATAGATAGATAGATAATTAGATAGATAGATAGATAGAAAGATAAATAGATAGATAGATAGATAGAAAGATAAATAGATAGATAGATAGACAATAGACCAAAAGACATATATTTATCTATTTCTCTATCTATTTGTCTATCTATATGTGTATCTATGTCTATCTATATGTCTATCAATTTGTTATATATCTATCCATCAATTTGCCTATCAATCTCTATATCATTCTTTCTATCAATCTTTATATCAATCAATCTATCTATCTATATATCTCTTTATCTATCTGCATGTCTATCTATTTGTCTATTTATCTATCTATCTAATTGTCTATCTATCTATCTTTCTATATTTCATTTTATCTATCTATCTCTCTTTCTATCTATCTTTCTCTCTATCTGTCTGTCTCTATATTTGTAAGTATATCTATCTAACTTTCTAGGTATCTTTCTATCTATCTTTTTATCTATCTATTTATTTATCTATCTATCTATATGTCTATCTATCTATATGTCTATCTATCTATTAATCTATTTATTAATCTATCTAGAAATTTATCAATCTAAATGATCTGTCTATCTATGAATCTATCTATCTGTCTATCTTTTTCTCTATCTAACTATCTATTTGTCAAGCAATCTATCTATATATCTTTTTATTTATCTGTCTATCCATATATCTATCAATATGTCTATCTATCAATCTATCAATATATCTATCTATCTTTTTATCTATCTTTTAATCTATCTATCTATCTATCTAACTAACTAACTATCTATTTATCAATCTATTTATATGTCTATCTATCTGTCAATCAATCAATTAATCAATCTATCTATATGTCTATCTCTTAGTGTATCTATCCATCTGTCTATCTATCTGTTTGTCTTTTTATCTATCTTTCTATCAATTTATCTATCTTTGTTTCTGTCTTTCTATCTATCTGGCTATCTATTTGTCTATCTTTGTGTATATCTATATGTCTATCTACCTATCAATCATTCAATTTATCTATATATATATATATATATATCTTTCTGTCTTTCTATATATCTGCCTATTTATTTATATATTTATTTATATGTTTGTGTCTATCTATCTATATATCAATCAATTTATCTTACTATGTATATGTTTATCTTTAAATCCATCTTTCTATCTATTAATTTATATATCTATCTATTAATCTATATATCTGTCTATATGTCTATTAAATTTATATGTTTATTTAAGCATCTATTTATGATTCTATCATTCTATCTATCTATCTATCTATTTATTTAACTATCTATCTAAATGCATATATATATATATATATCTATGTATATGCTTATCTTTCTTACAATCTATCTACCTATCTATCTTTTATGTCTAACAATCTATTTGTCTGTTTCTCTATCTATCTATCTATCAGTATATATACTTGTATACCTATCTACTTTTCTACTTGTCTACCTATCTACCTGTCTGCCTATCTACCTGTCTACCTATCTTTCTATCGATGTTTTGACCTATCTAACTGTCTACCTATCTACATATCTATATATCTACCTATCTATCTTTCTAATTATCTACCTATCTATATGTTTATTTGTCTATCTGTATATCTATCTATATGTCTATATGTCTATCTGTGTATCTATCTATCTGTATATCTATCTATCTATCTGTCTGTCAATCTATCTATCTATCTGTCAATCTATCAATCTATTTATCTTTCTATTTGTATATCTTTCTATATGTCAATCAATCTATCTGTCTATTTGTCTATCTATCTATCTATCTATCTATCTATCTTCCTATCTGTCTATCTGTATATCTATCTAACAGTTTAACTATATATCTATTTATCTACCTATCAATCTAATTATCTATTTATCTATCTTTCTTTATATTGGTCTATTTATCGATCTATATATCTATTTCTCTATTTGTTTATCTACTATCTATCTTTATATCTATCTATCTATCTATCTGTTTTCCTGTTTGTCTGTGTGTCTATCTATCTATCTACTTGTTTGTCTATCTGTCTATCTATCTCCATATTAATCTATCTATCTATCAATTTGTATATATTTCTATCTATCAATCTGTCTGTATGACTATCTGTCCATATGTCTATCATCTATCTATCTGTCTATCCAACTTTATATATTTCTATCTTTCTATTTGTCTATATATCATTCTATCTACATTTATATCTGTCAATAAACCTATCTATATATCTAACTATCTATCTATCTATCATTCTATCATTCTATTTGTCTATCATTCTATCTATCTATCTATCTATCTATCTATCCTCTTGCCTATTTAAGTATCTTTTTATCTATATTTCTATCTATATGTCTATATGTTTATCTTTCTATTTGTCTGTCTGTATATCTATCTATTTGTCTATCTATCTATCTATCTATCTATCTAGATATCTATATTTTCATCTAACTATCTTTCTACCTATTACATATCTACTTGTCTACATATCTTTCTATCTACATGTCTACTTGTCTAGCTATATAGCTATCTACCTATCTACCTATAAATATATATAATGTTATTAACAAATATTTTAATTTAATTATATGAATACATATATGTATATATAATTAGAATTATAGTTATATTTAAATATATAGAGTGTTACATTGTTATACAAATATTTATATATAATTAAACACATATAGTTATAAATATGTATGTATTTAAAGATATAATTATATATATCATTTATATAGTTATACATTTAGTAAACATAATTATATATAGTTGTATATTATTATACATAAAGTATATTGTTTTAAGAAATATAGTTATATAAAATTATACATAGAGTTATACATCATTATATAGATAAAAATTAGTTATGTATAGTTATAAATATAGTTATAAAATTAGTTTACTTAATTATAAATATAGTTTAAAATACTTTTATATATAATGGCATATAATTATATAATTAAAGAAGTGTTTAGATATAATATTTGTGATTATAATATTTTTATAAATGTTACTTAAATATAATTATATATATGTAACACTTTTATAAATAATATATAGTATATATATCACATTTATATAAACATTATAAATAGTCTATATTTATATAAAATTAATATGTAATATAAAAGATTACAAAATTGTATAAACATTTAATGTTATATAATTAAAATTAATATGTAATATAATATAAAAGATTAAAATTAATATGTAATATAATATAAAAGATTAAAATTAATATGTAATATGTAATATAATTAATATGTAATATAGAGTATAAAAAACTATATAAATTAGATTTATGTAAGTGTTATATAGATATTCATAAACATTAATACATATGTATACATATTTATATATAACATTATATGTTAATGTAAACATATCAGTGTTTATATATAATGTAATAAATTTATATAAATTAAAGTCAAGACATTTATATATAATGTCATACGATTATATAAATGTATAAAACATTATGTATATTGTTACATGTTTATAATTTATTCAGAGAAAAAAAAAATATAACCCATTAACATTTTATTTAATTTTTATTAAATTATAGAAGCAGAAAACATTAAGAAGGAGAGAACAAAATGCAAAAATTAATAATTTGAAATCAATAAAACCCTAAAAATTTAAATAGTAGAAGAACAAAGATTACACTAAGAATTTATAGTTTCATTAATGGTGTAGAGTCAAAATCATATAGGTGAAATGAAAATAGAAGCAAAAATAATGAAAACCAGGGGATAATTTAAAAAAGCTAATACCAGATTATTATTTAAAAATGAAAATCCGATAGTACTAGTAAAATTCGGAGTGATGGAGATATGCATATAGCATTCCAAAGTAGAACAATAAAAAAATTACATAGTAACAGAAGAGATAAAATTCCTAGGTTGCTCCAGTGTAGTCACTTTTTGCCTTTGGTTTGAAATTTGAAAGAGGTAAATTTTGCTATGTGTTAATGACTTAGCAATTTTTTATTAAATCTAAAAATTTAACTTAGGAATTACTGACCAAATTTTTGGTTGGTAAATAGTCGGTAATTATGACGTTATAAATAATTTGGAAAGCCACTTTACCGACCATTGCATGGGAATATATTTTTGGTCATTAAATGGTCGGTAATTTGTTGGTAATTTTTATTTACTAATTCACTACTAATTTACAGATCAATTTCTAACCAAAAATATTTAGGTCGATAAATATGTTCGGTCTTTGGTCGAAAAATTGGTAAGAATTATTTTTTTTTTCGAAACCCATTTTTGGTCTCTAAATGGTCATTATTTGCTAAGTAATTACAGACCAATTTTTTAGGTCAGTACTTTGGTCATTATTCTTGTTATTTTTAGTAGTGTATCTATCTATCTACCTATCTATTTGTTTGTCTATCTTTCTACCTGTATATCTATATATCTATCTATCTATTTGTCTATTTATCTATATGTATATATATCTACATGTATACCTATGAAACTCTCTGTCTATCTATCTATCAATCTATCTGTCAATCTACCTATCTATTAATTAGTCAATATGTCAATTGTCTATCTTTCTATCAATCTATCTATCTCTATATCTTTATATCTCTTTATATTTTTATCTATCTATTAGTATATCTATCTATCTATCTATATATCTTTCTATCTATCTATATGTCTGTCTTTCTATAGATAAATCTATTTTTCTATATATCCTTGTCTATATTTCTATATGTTAATCTATATATTTGTCTAACTATCAATCTTTTCATCTCTATATCTCTGTATCTATCTATATATATCTCTATATGTTTATATATCTTTATGTCTATTTGTCTAGCTATATATATATATATATATATATATATATATATATCTATCTATCTTTATATCTATCTATCTATCTATTTGTATATATTTCTATCTATTTATCAATTTGTCTATCTTTTTATTTGTCAATCAATCTAACTATCTATCTTTCTACTTGTCTAAATATCTATATATTTATTTATTTATCTAAATAATCATTTTATCATTCTATCTTTATATCTATCTATTTATCTATTTTTATACTTGACTATCTATCTATATACCTATTTATCTATCTATCAGACTATCTGTCTATCTGTCTATCTATATATCTATCTATTGATCAATCTATCTATTTATCTGTATATCTATTTATCTATTCTAAGTATCTATTTGTTAATGTGTCTATATGTCTATCTATCTATCTATCTATAAATCTATGAATCAATCAATGATCTAACTATCAATCTATCTATTTATCTATCTTTCTATCTATATATCTATCTCTATATCTATATATATTTATCTATCTATCAATGAATAAATCTACCAATCTATCTAAATATCTATATATCTATCAATACGTCAACCTATATATCTATATATCTATCTATCTATATATCACTTTGTCTATCTTTATATCTATCAATTTGTCAATCTAGCTATCTGTCAACCTCTTTATCTATCTATTTGTCTATCTATTTATATATCTATTAATTTTTCTTTATTAATATTTGCCTAGCTGTCTAAATTTCTATCTTTTTATTTTTTTTACTATCTATATGTTTATCTATCTTTCGATTTTTCTTTCATTTTATCATTCTTTCTGTGTATCTCACTATTTATCTATTGATCTATTTATCTATTATTTATCTATCTATATATGTATGTATGTATCTATCTATCTAGCTATTTGTCCATTTCTCTACTTGTCTATTTGTCTATCTTTTTATCATTCTATCAGTCCAATTTTCTATTAATCTATATATCTAATTTTATATCTATCTATCTTTCTATTTGTTTATGTGCCTATCTATCTAACTATCTATCTTTCTATTTGTCTATCTATCTATCTGTATCTCTGTCTATCTATCTATCTATCTATCTATCTATTTGTCTATCTATTTTTGTATCTGTCTATCTTCCTATCTATCAATCTATCTATCTATCTATCTATCTAAATATCTATGTATTTAACTTTTTATCTGTCTGTCTATCTGATTATATATCTATCTATTTATTTATTTACCTATTGACCTATCTAGCTATATACCTACCTACCTACCTATCTTTCTATCTATCTAACTATCTATCTATCTGCCTATCTATCTATGTTTTTATCTATGTATCTATATATTTGTCTATATTTCTACCTAATTATCTAACTATCTATCATTCTATCATTTTGTTTATCTTTCTATTTGTCAATCTTTATTTGTGATAATTATTAATCTATCTGTCTATATGTCTATCAATCTATCTATATATCTATATATCTGTATATTTGATTATATTTCAATCTATGTATCTGCCTATCTTTCTATCTATCTATCTATAAATTATCTATCTATCTATCTATCTATCTATCTATCATTCTATCTGTCTATTTATCTGTTTCACTTTTTATATCCCTTTCTTCCTATATATTTGTCCATTTTTCTATCTATATATCAGTCTATCAATCAATCAATCTATCTATCAGTATATATGTCTTTCTGTCTGTCTATCTATCTTTCTATCAATCTATCTGTCTATATGTATATATGCCTATATATATATATATTTTATAATCAATTAATCAATCAACAAATCTAACTATCTATCTATCAATATATCTAATAATCAATCTCTTTATATAATTATCTATTTATCAATCAATCAATCAATAAATCTATATATATATATATAAATATAACTATCTATCTATCTCACTACCTATTTTTTTATATATCTATCTATTAATTTGTCTATCTTTGTATCAGTCAATATTTTTATTTGACTATCTATAAATATCTATATCTTTCAATCTTTCTATCTTTTTATTTGTCTATCTACCTATCTTTCAATATATATATCAGTCTATATGTTTATCTATATATCTATCTGTCTATCATTATATCATTCTATCTGTCAATATATCTATTTATCTATTTATCTACTTGGCTATCTATCTATATATCTATCTATCTATGTATTTATCTATCTATCTATCTATCTATCTGTTTTTCTATCTGTCTAATATATATCTATTTATCTATCTATCTATGCATCTATTTAACATTCTATCAGTCTATCTATCTATTATTCTATATGTCTATGTATTTATATACGTAACATTCAATCTGTTTATCTGTATATCTATCTATTTGTCTATCTATATATCTATCTATCTATATATCTATTAATTTGCTAATTAGACTATCAATCTATTTGTCTATCTATCTATCTATCTATATATCTTTCTATTTGTCTATATGTCGATCATTCTACCTATCTATCTATTTGTCTATCTTTTTGTCTATCTGTCAATAAATCATTTTATCTATCTATCTATCTAAATACCTATCTACCTATCTAGCCATCAAACTTTCTATATATCATTCTACATATCTATCTATATATCTATCGACCTAACTACCTACCTATCTATCTATCTATGTATATATCTATCTATCTTTTTTTCATTCTACCTATTTATCTATCTATCAATTTATTTATCAATATTGACTATCTTTTTTTGTCTATATGCCTATCTTTCTATCTATCAATTGGTCTATATATTTATCTATCTGTCTGTCTATCTGTATATTTCTCTATCTAACTATCTATCCTTTTATATATCTATATTTTTATATGTTTATTTATCTATTTGTCTATATATCTATCTATTTATCTTACTTTCTATCTATGTATTTATCTATTTAACTACTTGTCTATCCATCTATTAACTAACTATCTATCTATATATATCTATCTGCCAGACTATCTAACTATTTATCTAACTTTATGTTTATCAATATATTAATCTATCTTTATATTAGTCTATATGTCTATCTTATATAATTGTCTATTTATCTATTTGTCTATCTATTTATATATTTATCTATTTATCTATCTATCTGTCTATCTGTCTAATTATCTATCTATTTATTTATTTATCTATCTATTTGTCTATTTATCTATCTATCTATCAATCTATTTGTCTATTTTTTATCTATTTTTCTCTCTATATATCTATATGTCTATATGTCTATCTATCTATCTATGTTTTTGTCTATATGTCTATCTATCTCTCTTTCTTTCTTTCTATCTATCTAAATATTTATCAATCAATCTATCAATTTGTCAATCTGTCAATCTGTCAATTAGTCTATCTATCTATCTATCTATTTGTCTATCTATCTATCTGCCTATTTGTCTATATGTTTATCTATCGATTACTCTATCTATCTATATGTCCGTATGTCTATATGTTTATCTATCAGCTATTTTTCTGTCCATCAATCAATCAATTTATCAATGTTTCTCTCTATCAATGGTCTATCAAACTATCCATTAATCTATATATATTTATCTGTCTATCGATCGATCGATCTATCTATCTATATTCCTATTTGTCTATTTGTCTATCTTTCTATCTATCTATCTTTCTATCTATCTATCTATCTTTCTTTCTATTTGTCTATTTGTCTATCTTTTTATCTTTCTATCTATTTTTATACCTATTATTCTATCTGTTTTTCTATCTATATGTCTACATGTCTATCAATCTATTTGTATAGTTATCTTTATGTCTATCTTCCTATCCATCATTCTATCTATCTATCTATCTATCTCTATATATATCTAATATCTATTTGTCTATCTATATCTATATCTATCTGTAATATTTTTCTATCTGTATATCTATCTAATTGTCTATCTATCTATCTATTAATCTATATATCAATATATCAATCTATCTATCTATCAATTAATCAACCAAACTATCTCTCTATCTATCTATCTTTCTATCTATCTATCTTTTTATCTCTCTATCTATTTATCTATATATCTACATATCTATCGATTTAATTATCTATTTATCTATATTTCAATATATCTATCTATCTATTTATCTTTCTTTTTACCTATTTATCTATATTTTTATCTATCATTTTGACTATTTCTCTATCTATCAATATTTCTATCTTTCTATTTGTTTATCTATCAACCTGTATATGTGTCTATAAGTCTATCAATCTATTTATTTATATGTTTATCTGTTTATCTATCTATTTATTTATCGATCTATATATCTTTAATTCTATCTATTTATTTGTCTGATTATCTATCTCCCGATCTATCTACCTATCTACCTATCTTTCTAACTACCCATCTACTTACCTACATGTATACCTTTCTACTTATTTTTTTATTTATCTATCTATCTTGCTGATATGTCTATCTATCTATCTATCTAACTCTTTCTAACTGGCTTTCTATGTATCTATTTATCTATCTGTCTATCTGTCTATTTGTCTATTTGTCTATATGTTTATCTATTTGTCTATGTAACTATCTATTTATCTACTTTTCTATCTATCTATCTATTTATCTAACTATTTATTTATCTATCTATCTACTTGTCTACCTATATACCTATCTATTTGTCTATCTGTCTATCTATCTATTTATCTATCTGTCTATCTATCTATTTATCTATCTGTCTATTTATTTATCTGTCTATCTATCTATCTATCTATCTGTCTATCTGTCTATCTATTTATCTCTCTTTCTATCAATATGTCTATATTTATATCTATCTATCTGTCTATATATCTATCTATCTATCTATTTCACTACAAGAAATTATCTTTAGCTATAAAAATTTAATTAAAGAAATAATCTCTAGCTGATTTGTGAGGAATTAGCTATGGAATTGAAAGAGAAGTTTGATTTTACCTTAAAAGACAAATTTATGATGGATTTGTGATTGAATATAGATGGAAATATTTTTTTGATAAATATCCTTAGCTAATATTATCGTAGATTTTGGAACAAAGAATGACGACAAATTTAGCAATTACTTGAGAGATGGATTTTTCCTAGCAAATTAGCTCGAGAAAAAATCCCTCACTAAATCATTATTTGGAAATCTTTTTTTACAATTTTATATAAATAGCAAGCAATTAGTCCTTAAATTATAATTTTCACAAAATATATGTATTTCACTAGGGATATTTCTTTAGCTATTTTGCTCGGGATTATTTTAGTTTTTAATCTATACTTAAATATTTTTTATTAGTTTTATATATTATTTGTTTTATTATTTGATGTAATTTTGTTCATTTAATATTTGTAATGGTCTATAGATGAGGGATCCTTTAAAAACATGTTCTCCTCATATAATTATAAAAATAGGATATTATAAATAAATAATTACAAAAATATATATATAAAATAAAAATTTATATTAATAAAGTCTAAATTAACTATTTATAGGATTTTAAAATTTTAAAATATTTAATAAAAAATATTTTATTTAATTAATAAACATATTTATATATTTGTATTAATAAAACATAAAATAATTAATTCTATAATTATAAATAATTTTTAATTTTTTGAATTAATAAATGAATATACATTAACATTTGTATTAATAAAAACATAAAATTATTATTTGTATGATTATAATAAAAATATTTACAAAAAATCTGAAATAATAAATATATTAATATTAATAAAACTTAAAAAAATGTTTTATGATTATAAGAATCTTTTAAAAAAATATTTACAAAAATATTTGAATTAGTAAAAGAACACATTAAGTGTTATAAAAAAATATCTCCATGTGCTTATTAAAAGAACACTTCAAGTATTTTTTTTACAGTTATATTACTAATGATATTTTTTTATCCTATAAATACTTAAAATAAATTTTTTCTTTATTAATACTTTTTAAAAGCACTACCAAACTGATCCTAAGTTTATTTGAATTCAAATTTTATTTTTGTCCCTACTAAAATTTATAAGAATTAAACCATTGTATAAGATATTTAATATTAGCTATTTATATTCCATTCTTATTAAAATACTAAATACATCTTTTTTTATGATCTTCTCACTTAAGCTAATTTAGGATTTTTATAAATTATAAAATATATCATATAATATGGAATTTTATGCCATAAATTTATTTCATATTATATTCATAAAAATATTTTGAATTCATTAATATTTATAACCATTATATATATATATATATATATATAAAATTCTTTTTTATAATTTCATATTATTTTTTTTTTCTTTATGAATTACTATTAAAAATTTATCTATATATTATAAAAAATTAATATCTTATAAATTTTGTATGGTTATAGATTTATACAATTAATAATGATTATATGTAATAATAGATTTTTTTTCAATAATACTAAATAATATTAAAATTTGTTTACTAATTAATAATTTTAAAGGTTATTTTGTGTGGGCAAGAAGGGACAACAATTCCTATGTACCATTGTCATGATGAGATCTTTCCCCTCGACTTTTGGCTTTAGGAATGAGCTTTCAAATCCACCCACAGACAAAATATCAAACCTCCAATTCTCTAATTATAGCGATTGTCTGTATAGATGATGTTGTGCTCCAGTTTGTTGATTTATAGTTTTTCCTTAATTCCTTCGTCATCCATAACTAGAAATATTAGTTTTATGGGATATCCCACTAATATTTCATGCATTTACTTATTTTTCACATGTTGCCTTGCTGTCTCATCTCAATACTACATATCGATAATATACGTATTATAATTGTAATTTTTTTTTGTAATATTGCTATTATACTCCGTGTCCTCATGAAATACATAGTCTCTTCTTGATTTTGTTGTTGAATTTGTGTACGTGATAGGTGGTGGAAAAAGAATGTGAATCAAGTGGGAAGATGGGCGAGTTAGATTCTTTTGAGATTGAAGGAGAAACAAAGAGCGAAATGCTTCAAAATCTGACCGAGTTTTAGTTCTCCTGTGTAAACAACCTCGCTCTCCAAAATAGAGTAGTAGTACCATAATATTCATCTCCCACAAAAAACTATTATTATTATGTTTTTTTTCCTTCCATGTTTTGTTCAATTGTCAACACAGTGCTGGAGAATGCCTGCAGCAAACATGGAGCTAGGATGGCTGCCATGGATAGTTCTAGCAAAAATGCTAGTGAAATGCTTAGCTACCTCACTCTCACTTATAACAAGCCTCTCTCTCTCTCTCTCGCTTGTTCTCTCGGTTCGTTTCTCCCAAACCAGTATCGATTGGCTAGTTTTTTGGCCACTAGACTTGTCAAGCTTCAATCCTGACGGAATTGATTAAGATCATCTCTGAAGCTTCTGCACTGAATGATCAGAAGCTTCTTCACGAACAAATTGGTCTTTTTACAATGTTTCCTTGATCAAAATTATATGAGAAAAATATTTCTGACTTTCGGAGCACTGCATTGTAAGACCAAAGCAGGAATCGAGGCTCAAGTGGGTGAGTTCATTCAAGCATCTTGTGCACTTCACCTTTGTTAGTGAATTATATTCTCTAAAAAATTGAATGTACACAGCACATGCATTACATTTACATTTGTTTTGTACCGGGCACAAAAATTCACACAATGGAAGTTGGCTTGCCAGAGCAACAACATCAAAACCTCCAACAAGTTGTTACCATGGAGAGGCTCAACCACGCTGTATAGGAGCAACTCAACTTGGAGGGAGTGAAGTTTAGAGCTGTTAGCCATTACAAAGCAATTAGTCGCATTCTAGAAGACATTGATGCTTACTCCTGAACTAAAACAATTCCCAAATGGTCATTCTCAACCTAAGATTCCCTCTTTAATGCATATTCAAATGCACAAACACCATCTCCATGAAAGAAAATACTGGATATAGGTGTGGGTGTTGAATGTTTAACGATGCAATTGAACTACATACTCCAACCATGAATAGAAAAAAAATTGAAAAAAATGTTTTAGAATTGACAATTACAACTTGTATTGAATGTTCTAGGACTAAATTCAATAAATATAACTTTGAGATGAGTCCATTTTAGTTGTTTACTCTATTTGTGCATAAAATTGGCTCAACGCAGCATTTCTAGGTGCATATGGAAATGTCATCTGCACATATAGAAGTATCAAGATCAAAAGCTAATATAAGGCCATGGTTGATAGTTGGAGGTTTTGTTCTTCCACACATTAAATAACTTGAGAAGTGTAGAACAAGGAAAAACTAGGTTAGTACGTCCAAAATCACTATCTAAACTCACTAGTGCATGGATTTGAAAAAAAAAATATGAGAAACACTGATTAACTTCTGTATCTGAAAGCTAGTTCTATACTTTTTTTTGAATTTCTTATTAAATTCTGTGAGTTCCTTAAAATTTTTTAGACATGAATCAACACTCACACATATGGCCCATGTTGCATGTATCTTTTTCATGATTTGCAAATTAGCAAGTTTCGTTGTTTCTGTGATGACTACTAACCAATTAGATATTGGAACTAAAGATATAAGATGCATGTTTTATACATCAGGCAAGATATTATGAGACAATATTCCATGATAAATTTCAAGCTTTTCAACATTTTCGATGAGATCAAGGTGTCAAGGCTTTTGTTCCCCATCCAAAGATTGCTACTACTGAAACTACTTCTAGTATTCTATCTTATTGTCACCAATTTGAAGATATCAAGTATTTTCATGTGCTGCAAAGCAACTTGTTGCTTATATTTTTGATAACCATGAGTATCATTGAGCCATATTAGGTATCTTGATTACTTCCATGTCAAGGTTAGAACACCCCCCCCACCCATTAAGTCTTATACATTTTGTTGCGTTTTAGACATATATTGGATAGTTCTTACATGATATGGCTATTTTTTTTTTGTAAGTAAAATGCACGTATATTTTTCCAATGATGGGTGGTCTTGGGTTTAAGCAAATCAGATACAACCTCTTGACTCTCTGTGGTGAAGAAGAGTGCATCCTCTGGCAATATTTTTTTGTTTTCAAAATCTTTCTTTGACAGCAAAAAATATCATAGTGAACAACACTTTATGTGACTGAATTTGGTTTTAAATTGAAAAGTGATTTTTTAAGACTCCAGGCAGTTGCCTTTGATTTTAATTAACACTTGATTTCTTTCCTTGTCGATTGTTCTTGTTGATATAGTATTACCAGTCATGCTATCTAAAAAATCACTTTCTTAAATGGAAATTAGTGACATCTCCAAGAGAGATTAATTGCTGCATGGAATGCAAAACTTGTCTATATCATATCAAATTTAGAAGTTAAAGGCAAGTTTATTTTTTCACTAGGCATGTGTGTTATTAATGAGATACTCTTATGAGGATTAGTATATTTTGTTCTACAGAATAGAATTAACATGATTGGTGCTGCTTGTGAATGTGCTAAAAAGGTGATGGCTAATACCCGAAAAACCTATTAGTTTGTGAATCGACAAGCGCCAACATTTGTTCCAACTCTAAATAAGGGTCAAACTGCTAAGATTCAAGAGCAAGAAAATTTACTTTGAGCTGCTGTAAATTTTGGGGATGGTTTCTTGATTACTAATTTCATGTCACCCATTCTTTACATTTTGAAATAAAATTGGGCATGCTTAATTATATATTTTCTATCTCATGAAGATGTTGGGTAGATTTTTATAATGTTGTAATTATAATGCATTTGTTATGGTAATTTATTTAATATTTTAAAATGAGGCATTGATACTCCAAAAGTCTCATTTAAGTGTTTTTATAATGTTTTAATTATTGTATGTTTTAAATTTAATATTTTGCTACATTTAAGGTTTTGGGAAAGAGAGAGAGGGGGGAGGAGAGAGAGAGAGAGAGAGGAGGAGGGACGAGATAGAGAGAGAGAGGAGGGACGAGATAGAGAGAGAGAGAGAGAGAGAGAAAGGGGGGAGGATATAAAAGAGCATATTAGAGAGAAATAAAAAATATTATATTTTTATTTATTACTAAATTTTGGAAACAACAATTTAATATACATAATTTATGCTGTTGAGACAACTTATACCGAGTGTTCTAATATAGACTAAAATAAAAAGTGGATAAAATAAATTATAAATGACATCAAACTTAAATATTTTATTCCAAGCTATTGTTTGGTGCGCATAATGTTGTGAAAAATTGGCCTCTTGGCTTTAGCACGACTCACGACATGATCCATAGCATGATTCACAAAAGCCTACCTAGGCACGATCCAAATTAGTGGAATGCTTTGGGCTATGCTAGTCCAAGAAGACTGTCCCAAGTGCTACAAAAGTAGGTGGTATCACACACTCAGAAATTGACCCATAATTAGCCATGACTGAACTAGACAAGCCTAAATCGGACACATGCTATCCCGAGTTTCAACTCTTATTGGTAGGCTCATAACTAGTATCTATAGATTTGTTTTGAATTTTTTCAATTTGAAGTGATAATCAATCTTTATATGTTTTATTTTCACGTGAAATATTGGATTGATAGTAGAGTATCGAGTTGCTTGATTATAATAAAATATATCAATCTATTTGAGAGAATTTAAGAAATAACTAACTATACTTACTACATAAATAATATAGTATAATTATTGTTAGATAATTAAGTTAAAAAATATATATTTTTATATTTGGAGGAGTCAATTGAAGAGGAGTCGATACTTGTGGTTAAGTCTATGTTTTGATCAAGTAGTGAGTACACTAGTACATGTTTCAATATGCCAAAATATATTATTTATAATTACTGGAGTCCAGCTGGAATTTGAGTTCATCTCTACCTGTCTATGCTCTTGATTTATAAATTAAATCTTATATCATGGAGCTATGTTCATATATCTGAAAAATTTGAGAATTATATCTATATGAGTATGTCGGAGGGAATATAAAAAATGATTAATTATACTAATAATAATAGTTATATTTAGTGTAGTCATAATTTGATAGTTTAATATATTTATATGATTCTTATATATTTGGAGGAGCCAATTGAAAAATTGGTACTTGTGAACAAACATACATTTTGATGAAGAAGTATGAAGGTTAGTGTGCATTTCATCATGTGAAAATTAAACAAAATACCTAAATTATATTTTACCTAAGAAATAAAAATCAAAACTCATAAGTATGCAATCTTAATACAAGAGATTTCTTCCTCTTAATTAAACTTTATGGTAGCTAGTAGTATTGGAATGTAGAATTATAAAAGATAAATATCACTAAAATATAAATATGCAATACATAAATATATTTATGAAATAATATATGTATGTGCGTTCAATGTGAAAGATTTCTCTCATATCCAAATCCATCTTTGTGTTAGAGGATAAATAAGAATTGATATAAAAAATAAAAAAAAAATTTGTGACCAAGATTTAATATTGATTAGTTTCAAAGTAAGAGCTTGTGAGATGAAGTTAGTTAAATATCACCTGATCATGTTCATATGTTTAATCCTCTGAACATGTTTGGTTTTCTTTTTCATGAATTATTGGCCTGTAAGTAACTTTCTGATCTCAATTAGGCTCCTATTGCATCATTTATCGATAAATCGGCTACATCTCCGTCTATTACTACTAGTGCAGCTTCATTTGACAATAGTTCCCCTCTACCATATGCCATTTCTCCTGGAACTGGAGCGAATATGTTGAATGCTTTTTCTCCTCAGTAAATTGTGCAACAACAGCTATTGGCACAACAGCAATCCAAACACGAGCAAAATGTAGCACCATCACATCAACAGTAGCAATTTAGGCAACCATTAATGTAGGGATTAGGATAGATATGGTCACCTTTAATAATGGAAATGGCTAAATATTTTCTTGTGCTCTCTTTGGGTTTGTTTTTGGTCACATGGGTTGGGCAACCTCAAATGCAATTGTCAGCCACTAGGTCACCTTCAACTGCAACAGTCTAGGCAGTTGTCTTTTGTTATGTACAAATTGGGTCAGAGCTAGCTGAACCAAGCAAATCAACTGAATCGTCATCTAGCCCAAGGGCTGCCTCATAGCCAGATGGTAAACTTTTCTATGATTGCATTGGTTTTTAGTAGTTTTCAAATTTACTAATCTTGATTGTTGTGTAAATTGTAATGCAGTTTGGAATAACCAGTAGCAATCCCCAGGGGACTCTTACCTTTCAAATGCTAAATGAACATTGTATGTCTTTGTTGTGTATCAATTTTGATGTGTGTAGTATTGTCCCAAAGGTGTGCTTGTGTCACATGTCACAGTGCTTCAATAACATTGTGCGTGCGCATGTGTCATAGAGTGTAGACATTAGTATAGCTACATGTGACTTTGAGCTTGAAGTTTTTTTCCTCACGTGTCTGAAGTAGTTTACTTTTGTCACCTATAAAATAAATATACAATCAAACCAAACATGAGAGAAGTTTTAGAGAGAAATTTTAGAGAGTAATTCTATAGATTTTCTCAAATCTTTAAATAGATACAAGTGTAGGAAGAATTTTATTAGATGCCCCTCAACATCAAATTTCAAGAGCACGCTAAGTGTTGCGATCTTATATCAAAAGAAATTCTAGGGGGTTCTAAGAATTCTAAATATTCTATAATATTCTAGAATCATATAATACCTTTAAGAAGGAAGGGTCCATCTTATTTTGGATTTAGTATGAATAAAGAAAATCCTTCCCATCTAATTTGGTGATGTTCTTGTCACATGTTTATTATGTAATTTGATCGTATCTTTTTGTAATTATCATGATGTTCTTGTCACATAGATATTTTAACATAATATATTGATAGGCACAAGAGTATTTAGATAAAGGATGGTGTAGATATAGTTAAACCATATAGATATTTTATATTTTATATTTAGAGATAAATATAAAATAGACACTATAATATATGATTATATTTATATCAATAAATATAAACATATAAAAAGATATATATTTATATATCTATCTATTGTCAAATGCTTTAGTACAATGGTATCTATCTCTATATATGTCTATACATAGACATATATAGGGATAGATAGATACACACACATACATACATCCACAATAGGTGTTTTATAAATATAACACCTATTGTCTGTCTATCTATATATCTATACCATAATAATATATAGATAGATAGATATATAGAGTGATATACAGACATATAGATTGAT
Source organism: Sapria himalayana (assembly GCA_029783825.1). Taxonomy (NCBI): domain Eukaryota; kingdom Viridiplantae; phylum Streptophyta; class Magnoliopsida; order Malpighiales; family Rafflesiaceae; genus Sapria; species Sapria himalayana. Next base: position 728,848 of record JAREIK010000306.1, on the reverse strand, counting down.
CGATAGATTGATATATAGATAGACAAACCGATAGTTAGACAAATAGACATATAGATTGACAAACAGATAGATAGATAGCTAGACAAATAGACAAACCAATAGATGGATAGATAGATACATCGATAGATAGATATATAAATAGATATATAGATAGATATATAGATAGATATATAGATAGATTGATAGATAGGTATACCAATAGATAGACAAATTCACAAAGAAATAGATAGACAGAGAGATAGACATATAGAAAGATATATAGATAGATATATCGAAAGACAGATATATAGATATATAGATATAGATATATATATATATATATATATATATATATATATATATAGACAAACATATAGATAGAATGAGTAATATATATATAGATATACTCACTGATAGATAGTTAGATAGACAGACATATAGATAGCCAAATAGATAGAAAGAAAGGGAGATAGACTAATAGATAGACATATATATATAGTCATATAGATAGACCAAATGTGAGACAAATAGAAAGACATATAGAATGATAGATAAATAAATAGATAGACATACAAATATATAGATGGATAGAAACATAGTTAGAAAGAGATAATGATAGACAGATAGATAGATGGAAAGATAAATGAATATATAGAAGGATAAAAAGATGGAAAGATATATAAAAAGATAGTTGGATAGATAGATGGAAAGATAGAAAGATGGTTAAATTTTTGGATAGATAGACTAATAGATAGATAGATAGATAGAAGGATAGATAGATGGATAGCTAGAAGGATAGATAGATGGATAAATAAATGTATAGAAAAATAGATAGAGAGATGTATATATTGACGGATAGATAGACATATTGATAAATAAATAGATAGACTGATAGATAGATGGATAGATAGAAAAAGCGATAGAAATATAGATGGATATAAAGACGAAAAGATTTGCGAATAGTTAAATGGATAAATAAATGGATAAAACGACTTATAGATAGATGGATAGATAAATAAAAATATAGAGGAATAGAAAGATGGAGAGTTATAAAGATTGATAGATAGATAGATGCATAGATATGTAGATATAAAGAAAGATAGATAGATAGATAGACAAAAAGATAGACTAATAGACAGAAAGATAGATATATAGATAGATAGATATATAGACAAATAGATAGATAGATAGATAGATTGATTGATTGATATAGATAGATAGAAATATTGATTGATTGATTGATTGAGAAATTAATTAATAGATAGACAGACAGATAGAAAGATAGACAGATAGATTGAATAATAGATAGATAGATATATATATATATAGACAAATAATTATATATATATATATATATTTATATATACATAGATATATATATATATATATAGACAAATAATTATATATATAGACAAATAATTATATTGATAATTGAATATAGAGATACATAGATATATATATATAGGCAAATAGATAGATAGATAGATAGATAAGTAGATAGAAAGATAGACAAACAAATAAATAGATAGATAGATAGACAAATATATTGACATACAGACAGATAGATAAACACATATTTAGACAAATAGTTGAAAGATAGATAGATAGATAGACAGATAGAGAGACAGCTAGATAGACCGACTAAAAGATAGATAGATATATAAATAGTTACTAAAAAGATAGCTAGACATATATGTAGATGAATAGATAGACATATTGATAGATAGATCGATAGATAGATAGATAGTTAGATTGGTATATAAACAAATATATAACATGTAGATAGACAGAAAGATAGATTGATAGATAAATAAATAGTTATATAGATAGACAGATAGATAGATAGATAGACGGATAGTTAAATGGATAGATAGATGGATAGAAAGATTGATAAATAGATAGATAGATAGGCGGATAGAAAGATGGATTAATAGATAGATGGAAAGATAAATGGATAGATAGATGGATGGATACACAGATAAATAAATTAATAGATAGATAGATGAATAGATAGATAGACGGAAGGATAAACATATAGATAGATGAATAGATAGATGAATAGATAGATGGATAGATAGACATATAGATTGAAGGATAGATAGAAGAATTGAGAGATGGAAAGATAGATGGATAAATATATTCATAGTTAGACAGATATATAGGTGATATAGATGGAGAGATAGATGGATAGAAGATGAATAATTATATGGATAGATAGATTTATAGATAGACAGATAGATGGATAGATAGATAGATAGACAGACAGATACAAAGATAGATTGATTGATAGATAAATAGTTAGATAAATAGATAGACTGATAGATGTATAAATAGATTGACAGGTAGATAGACTAACAGACAAAACGATAGATAGATAAATTTATATATAAAATTTTTTTGACAGATAGATATACAAATAAATACATAGCTAGAAAGATAGAGTGATAGATTGACAACCATATAGATTGACATATAGATTGATAGAATAATAGATAGCTAGAAAGATAGATAGACAACCATATAGATAGAAAGATCGATAGATTGATAGATAGATAGACAGACAAATAAATAGATAGATAAATATATATATAGAAAAAGATATATAAATAGATAGATAGATAGTTTAATAGATAGGTAAATAAATAAATAAATAAATAGATTTATGGATATATCGATTCATATATAGTTAGACAAATTGATAGATAAATAGATAGACACATAGATAGACAGAATGATAGACATATAATTAGACTGATAGATAGAGAGATAGGTAGATTGACAAAAATGTAGATGCATAGATTGATAGAAAGATAAAAGATAGATAGATGGATGGATAGTTATATGGATAAATAGATGGATAGATAGAAAAATAGATAGATAAACATATAAATAGACGTAGAGATAGACAATCGCATAGATAGATAGATAGATAGATAGGCAGATAAATAGACAAATAGATTAAAAGATAGATAGATAGATTTATAGATAGATTGATAATTAGACTGATAGATAGATTGTTAGTAAGAATGATAGATTGATTGATAAATAGATTAATAGATATATAGATTGAAAGGTAGATAGATAAATAGATAGCTAGATAGAAATATAGCTAATTGATAGACAAATAGATAGATCGATAGAAAGAAAGATGGCTAGATAGATAGCGAGAAAGATAGACAAATAGATAGATATATAGGTAGATTTATATATAGATAGATATACAAATAAATAGATAGTTTTATATACATAATGATAGACATTTAGATATATAAATAGATAAATATATAGATAGAAACAAAGATAGATAGATTGATAAATAGATACATAAATAGAGATACACAAAGAGATACATAGATAGATATATATATATATATATAGCCAAATAGTTAGACAGACAAATATATACATAAATAAATAGATAGTTAGACTGATAAATAAACAATTAGAAGATGGATAGATAGATGGAAAGATTGATGAATAGTTAGACATATAGATAGAGAGATAAATAGATGGATAGATAGATATTCAGATAGAAAGATTGAGAATTAAATTGATTGATAGATTAATAGACAAATTTATTAACAAACTTATACACAGATTAATAGAAAAATTTATACATAAATTTATATACAGATAGATTGATTTATTGATAGTTTGATTAATAGACATATTGATAGACCAATTTATAGATAGATTGATAAACAGATTAATGACATATTTATATATAGATTGGATGATAGATAAATTTATAGACATATACTTAGATAAATAGATAGATACATAGGTAACTAGAAAGAAAGATACACAGATAGGTAAACAGATATATAGATAGATATATAGATAGATATACAGATAGATATATAGATAGATTTTTAGTTAGTTAGTTAGATAGATATATAAATATATAGATAGATAGATTGAAAGAAAGATATATATATATATATATAAATAGTTAGATAGGCAGGTTTATAGACACATAGATAGACAGATCGATGGATAGATAGATAGATAGATAAAGTTGGACAGATAGATAGATAAATAGACATATAAATAGGTAGTTAGATAGAAATATATATAGATAGGATACTAGACAGCTTGATATACAAATTGATATACAAATTGATAATTAGATTGATAGATAGATTACAAGATAGATTGATAAAAAGATTTATAGATAGATTAATAGATCGATATATAGATAGATAGAGAAATTGATAAACATATAGATAGGTAGATAGATAGATAGATATATAAGCATATAGATAGACAAATAGAAAGATATATATATATATATATATATATATATATATATAGATACAAAGATAGTTAAACAAAAAGATAGACAAATAAAAAAAATATTTATAAACAAAGTGATAGGTAGATTGTTATACAGATAGATAACCATATAGATATATAGAAAGATAGATAGATACATATATAGTTAGATAGACGGTTAAATAGACAAATAGATAGATGGATAGATAGATGTATAGATAGAGAGAAAGTTAGACACATAGATAAATAGATTTATTGATTAATAGATAGAGAGATAGGAAGATAGATAGACATATATATAGATATATATAGAATTAGATTGATAGACAGATTGATAAAAAGATTGATAATTAGATTGATAGATAGATAAATTAATAGATTAATAGAAATATTTATTTAGAGATTGATAGATAGATTTGTACTAATATTTATACGTAGATTAATAGATAGATTATTAGACAGATTGAAAGACACAATTATAGAAAGATAGATAGATAGATAGATAGACAAATTTATAGTTAAATTGCATAGATAGATTGCTAGACAGATTGATAGATATATAGATACTCACATAAAAGATAAATAAAGAGAAAGGATGAGAGTCAAGTAGGTAGACAGACAGATAGATATGTAGGTAGATATACAGAGAGATAAATTGAAAGATAGAAAAATTTTTAGATAGATAGATAGATAGACATATATATATAGATAGAAAGATAGGTAGATAGAAAGATAAATAAATATATAGATAGCTAGATTGATAAATATATAGATACGTATTTAGTTATATAGACACATAGATAGACAAACAGATTGTTTGATTGATTGATAGTTAGATATATAGATAGAAAGGTATACAAATAGATAGACATCTAGATAGATAATTAGATAGATTGATAGAAAGATTGATTGACAGATATATAGATAGATACATAGACAAATAGATAGACAGATAGACAAAATAAATAGAGAGAAAGATAGCTAAATAGACAGATAGGCAGATAGATTAACAAACAGATATACATACAAATAAATAGTCAGATATACTTATACATAGATTTATAGACATATAGATAAATAGACAAATAGATAGTCATTTAGACAACAAATAGATATATATATATATATATACATATAAACAGATAGATAGATAGATAGATAGATGGATAGACAGACAGACAGACAGATATATATATAGATAGATAGATGGATAGACTGATAAACTGACAGACAAATAAATAGATAAATAAATAGAAAAATAGTCAGATAGGCAGATAGATAGAAAAAATTGAAACACAGACATATAGATAGATAAATAGACAGATAGATAGAAGGAAAGATGGATATATAGATAATATAGATAGATAGATAGATAGATTGATTGATTGATTGATAAATAGAGTGATAGACACACAGATATTCATATGGTCAGATAGAAATATATACATTAAGATAGTTGGTTAAATAGATAGAAATATAAATGTATAGAAAAATAGGTAGATAGACAAACAAATAGACCAAATGATATATAGACTGATAGATAAACTGATAGGTAGATAGATAGATAGCCAGATATACAGAAAGAGATAGAGAGTTAGACATATAGTTAAGTAAATTGATAGATAGGTAGTTTGATAGACAGACATATATAAAGACTGATATATAGACAGATAGACATAAAAATAGACAGATAGATATTTAGATAATAGACATATTTATATACAAATAGATAAATGGATAGATATAGAAAAAGATAGAAAGATTGACATATAGATTAAAAGATAGAAATATATATAAATAGATAGATAGATAGACAAATAGTTAGACCTATAGATAGACAGATAGATTGATTGAATGATAGACAGATAGATATACAAACTGATAGATAAATAGATAGATAGATAGATAGATAGTTAATATACACAAAGATAGACAGACTGATAGACATATAGTTATGTATATAGATTGATAGGTATTTTGATAGAGAGATATATATCTATATAAATTGGTAGATAGGTAGATAGACATAAAAATAGACAGATAGATCGATAGATCGATAGACATATAGATATACAAATAGATAGATAGATAGATAAAAAGATAGTTATATAGATAAACAGATAGATATATTTATAAATAAATATATAGTTAGACAAATAGATAGACCTATAGATAGATAGAAAGATAGATATGTAGATAGTTAGATAGACAGATGGATAGATAGATTATTAGATATATAGTTAGACATAGATAGATAGATAGACAAATAGATATATAAATAAATAGATAGACAAATAGATAGATAGAAAGATAGATAGAGAAATAGATATATAGAAATATAGGCAAATAAATAGTCAGATAGATAAATACTTAGATAGATAGATATATAGACAGACAAATAGATAGATAGATAGACTGAAAGACAGACATATAGATAGATAGATAGATAAAGAGACATATAAATAGATAGTTAGACAGACAGATTGATTGATTGATTGATTGATAAAAAATTGATAGATAGAGAGATAAATAAATAGATTGATAAATACATAGATAGAAAAATAGATAGATAGATAGTTAGATAGATTGATAAATATATAGATACATAGATCGACAGATAGACAAATAGATAGACAAACAGATAGATAAAAAGATAGGCACATAGATAGATAGATAAATAAATATATAGACACATAGATCGACAGATAGACAAATAGATAGACAATAAGATAGACACATAGATAGATAGATTGATTAATGGATCTATAGACAAATAGATATACAGATTGATAGATTGATAGATGGATAGATGGATAAATAGATATATAGATATATAGATATATATATATATATATATATATATATATATATATATATATATATATATATAAAATTAGATTAATAGATAGATTGATAGTTAGATTGATAGTTAGATTGGTAGATATTTTGATAGATAAATTAATATGCATATTAATAGACAGATAGATAGACAGATAGATAGACAAATAGAGAGATAGAAAGAAAGAAAGATAGATATATAGATAGATAGATATACAAATAGATAGACTGATTTTTAGACAAATAGAAAGATAGATAGATAGAAACACACATAGATAGATCGATAGATAGAAATATATATAGATATATAGATAGTTAGATGGACAAAAAGATATATAGATAGATACACATATAGATAGGCAGATTTAATTGATTGATTGATTGATATATATATATAAAGACAGATTGATAGACAGCCTAGATAGATAGATAGATAAAAAATATATAGACACATAGACCTATAGAAAGACAAATAGATAAACAGACATATAGATAGGTAGCCAAATACATAAATTGGTAAATAGACAGAAAGATATACAGATAGGTAGACAGATAAAAGAATTTGTAGATAGATACGTAGATACACATATAGATATACAGACAGATAGAAAAACAGACAGATATATAGATAGATAGATAAATATACAAACAGATAGGTAGACAGATAGATAGACAAAGAGATAGACTAGTAAACAATGTGATAGATAGACATATTGAGAGATAGATATATACACACAAAAAGATAGACAAATAGATAGACAAATCGACAACCATATAAACATCTTGATAGATAGATAGATATACACATAAACAGATAGATATATAAATAGATAGATTCATAAAGAGATAGATAGACATATATAAATAAACACAGCTAAACATATAGATAGGTAGATAAATAAATAGATATGCAAATATAAAGATAGATATACATATAAATAGATAGACTGATTGATGGATGGATTGAATGATTGATAGATCAATCAATAGATAGATAGATACATAAATAGATAAATAGATAGACATATTGTGAGACTAATAAATAAATAGATATGTAGATATATAGATATATAGATTGAAAGACATATTGATAGATATTTTTATAGACAAATTGATAGATTGATTGAAAGTCAAATTGATATACAGATAGATAGATTGATTGATTGATAGATTGATAGACATATTGAAAGACTGAAAGATAAACAGATAAAGAGACATATAAATAAATAGATTGAAAGATAGTTTGATAGATAGATTAATAGACTGATAGATTGTAAGATTAATAGCCATATTGATTCGTAGATTATTAGACATATTGATAGATATATATATATATATATAGACATATAGATAGATAGATAGACAAATAAACTAACAAATAGAGAGACAAAGAAACATAAACATAGATAGATAGATGAATAGATAGAAAGAAAGAAAGTTAGATAGATAGATACATAATTAGATAGACATATAGATAGATAGACAAATAAGATGACAGGTAGATAGATTGATAGACACATACGTTGACAAATAGATAGATAGATAGTTAGAACGAGAGAGAGAGAGAGAGATAGATAGATAGATAGACATATATAAAGATGGACAAATAGATAAATAGACACAAAGATAGACAGATAGACAGACAAATAGATAAATAAATAAATAGAAAAAAAGATAGACAAATATTTAGACAGGTAGATAGACATTTAAATAGACAGGTAGATAGACAAATAGATAAACAAATATATTGACAAACACATAAACAGAAAGATTGATTGATTGATTGACATACATATAAACAGATAGATAGATAGAAATATAGATAGATAGATAGACATATAGAGGGACAAATAGATACTCATATATAATGAAAAATAGATAAATAGATGACATACCGATATAAAGATAGATTGATAGACTGATAGATGGGCACATTGATAGATTGATACCCAAATTGATATATAGATTGTTAGACAGGCTAATAGATAGATTGAAAGATAAATTGAAAGATGGGTTAAAAAATAGATAGCTAGACATATAGATTGGCAAATAGATTGACAGATAGATAGATAGACAGATAGAAAGAAAGATAGATAGAAAAATTGATAGATATACAGATAAATACACAAATAGAATCACAGATAGATATACAGACAAAAAGATAGATAGATATATAGGTATACAGATAAATAGATAAAGAGACAGACAGACAGATAGATATATAAACATACAGATAGATAAACAAATAGTTAGAGAGATAGATAAAAGAGTATGCAAATAGATAGACAAAAATATAGACATACATAAATTCATATAGATAAATAGATAATCAAATATATATACACATAGGTAGATAGACAGATAGAAAGATTGATAGATAGATAAATAGATAGATAGATAGACAGATAAAAAGATAGATAGATAGATAGATATATAAATAAATAAATAAATAAATAAATAAATAAATATATATATATATATATATATACCGATAGATAAACAGATAGATAGATAGATATATAGACAAATAGATAGATAGAAAGATAAATAGATAGACATATAGATAGATCAATCGATAGACAAATAGATAGGCATATAGATAGATAAATAGATAGATATATAGACAGACAGATCGATAGATAAAAAATCAATAGGTAAATAGATTGACAAATAGATAAAAAAATAGATAATTAGATAGATAAAAAAATATATAGATAGATAGTTAGAGAGAAAGATAGATAGATATATAGATAGATATATACACATATAGATAGATTGATTTATTTATTTATAGATAGATAGATAGAGTGACGAATAGATAGAAATATAGATAGACAAATAAATAGGAAAATCAATTAACAGATAGATTGAAAACTCAATAGACAGATAGATAGACAACTCAATAGACAAATAGAAAGATATATAGATAAACAGATAGATAGAAGATAGTTATGTAGATAGATAGATAGATTGATTGATTGATAAATAGATAGATAAGCAGATAGATAAACAAATAGATAAATAGATAGGTAGATAGATAGATAGACAAATATATAGATAGATAGATTGACAGATAGTTAGGTAGATAGATAGTTAGGTAGATAGACAGATAATTATATCTATAGATAGATATATAGATATATAGATAGACAAAAAATAGACAGATAGATAGTCAGACAAATAGACACATAGATAAATAGATAATAGACATATAAAAAATTGATAGACAGTCAAATAGATAGATAAATATATAGACAGATATATATACATATAGATTTACATATAGACACTTAGATATATATACATATACACATACAGATAGATAGATGACAAACAATTATATAGATAGGTAGGAATATAGATAAATATATAAATAAATAGATATATACATAGATTGGTAGCATATACATAGAAGCATAGATACAAAGATATATAAAAAAATAAATAGAAGTACAGAAAGACATAGATAGTTATATATATATATATATATTGATAGTTAGATAGATAGATAGAGAGATAAATAGATAGATAGATAGCTATATAGATAGATAAATAGATTGATAGATAGATAGTCATGTCGATAAACATATAGATAGACAGATAGATAAATAATAATAAGTCAAATAGATAGAACGATCGATAGACTTTTACAAAGACAGATTATTACATATATGGATAAAAAGATACATAATAAATATATAGACTGAATATATTGATAGATAGTTAGAAAGAAAGATATACATATATATAGATAGATAGATAGATATATATATATATAGATAGACAAATAGATATATAGATAAATCGATACAAAAATTGATTTACAAAAAGATAGACAAATAGATATATAGATAGATGGATAGATAGAAAGATAGATGTATAGATTGATTGATAGAGATATAAATAGACAGATATATTTTTATATATAGATATCTAGATAGACAAATAGATAGATATAAAGATATATACAATGATAGACTGATAATTAGATGGATAGAAAGAAAAAAAGATAGATAGATAGATAGATAGACAAATACATTGACAATAGATAGATAGATTGATTGATTGACAAATAGATAGATAGATATATAGATTGTCAGATAGATAGACAGATAGAGAGATAGATAGATAGATCGACAAATAATTAGATATATAGACACATAGATAGATTAGTAGATAGACATACAAAGAGATAGACATAGAGATAGGAAGATATAAAAATAGATATACATACTAATAGATAGACTAATAGATAGGTAGATAGACAAATAGATAGATAGATAGACAGATAGATATATATATATATATATATATATATATATATATATATATATATATATATATAGACAATTTATAGATAGATTTATAGATAGATTGATAGTTAGATTGATAGACAGATTTAAACATAGATAGATAGACAGATAGATACACTGATTAATAAAAAGATAGATATACAGACGGATAGACAAACAAATAGATTGACAAAATGACATACAAATAGATTGACAAATATATATATATAAATAGATCGATAGATATATAGATATATAGATAGTAGATAAATATATAGATAAATAGATAGATTTGTGATAGACATATAGATAGATAAAGAGATAGACAGACAGATATCTATAGATATAGATATACAAATTTATAGTATTATTGATAGACAAATTGATAGATAGATTAATAGATATATATATATATACATATATTTTGACAGATAGATAGAGAGACAGACATTTAGATTTATAGATAAATAGATAGACAAATAAAATGATGAACATATAGATAGAACGATAGAGAGATAGATCGATAGATAGATAGAGAGCAAATATATAGACAAATAGATAGATAGATACATAAATAGATAGAAAAATTGAATGATTGATAAATAGAATTAAAGATAGACAAATAGATACATAGATAGATAGACAGACAGATAGATAGATCAGTTAGACAAATAGGTAGAAAGATTGATATATAGATAGACAGACACATAGATAGATAAATACACAAATTGATTAAAAGATTGATAGACAAATTATTAGACAGATTAATAGTCAAATAGATAGATAGATAGATAAATGGAAAAAAAAGATAGATAATAGGTTGATAGACATATAATTGGATATATATATATATAATATAGATGAGTAGACAAAATGATAGACATATAGATAGTTAGTTAGATAGAAATATATTATAAATATACAGGCAAATTGATAGAAAGATAGATAGACAAATTAATATAAATATAGATAGATAGATAGATAGATACATAGATAAATGATAGACAAAAACATAGACATATAGATAGATAGATACAGATAGTCAGATAGAGGGACATATAGATACACAAAATAGATAGACAAATAATAATTGATAGGTAAACAGACACTAGATAGAAAGATATTATATATATAAATATACGGACAAATAATCAGATAGATCGACATATAGATAGATAGGAGAATATACTATCAAATATAGACAGATATACAATAAATAGATATCTATACAATAACACTTAGATAATAGATAATAAATAAATATACTAATAAAAAGATCTATAGACATTTCGATAGGTAGACAAAATATAGATGAGAAGATAGATTGATATATAAAAAGATAGATAGACAAATAGATAAAAGACAAACACATGATTGTCATACAAAATACAAATAGATAGCTAGCAATATATATATATATATATATATATATATATAATATATATATATATATAGACAGATGGTTAAATAAATAATGCATATAGACAACTAAATAGATAGATATATAGAAATATAGCTGGGCAGAATAGATAAATAGATTGATAACTCGTAGAAAGACACA
>JAREIK010000306.1:687417-710211 GCA_029783825.1 Sapria himalayana | reverse complement strand
CAATCTTTCTTTCAATCTATCTAATTACTATCTAGATGTCTATCTATTTGTATACCTTTCTATCTATATATCTAACTATCAATCAATCAAACATCTGTTTGTCTATCTAGTGTCTATATCTAAATACGTATCTATATTTTATCAATCTAGCTATCTATATATTTATTTATCTTTCTATCTACCTATCTTTCTATCTATATATATATGTCTATCTACTATCTATCTAAAAATTTTTCTATCTTTCAATTTATCTCTCTGTATATCTACCTACAATCTATCTGTCTGTCTACCTACTTGACTCTCATCCTTTCTCTTTATTTATCTTTATGTGAGTATCTATATATCTATCAATCTGTCTATCAATCTATCTATGAATTTAACTATAAATTTGTCTATCTATCTATCTATCTATCTTTCTATAATTGTGTCTTTCAATCTGTCTAATAATCTATCTATTAATCTACGTATAAATATTAGTACAAAATCTACTATCAATCTCTAAATAATATTTCTATTAATCTATTAATTTAATCTATCTATCAATCTAATTATCAATCTTTTTATCAATCTGTCTATCAATCTAATTCTATATATATCTATATATATGTCTATCTATCTTCCTATCTCTCTATCTATTAATCAATAAATCTATTTATCTATGTGTCTAACTTTCTCTCTATCTATACATCTATCTATCCATCTATCTATTTGTCTATTTAACCATCTATCTAACTATATATGTATCTATCTATCTTTCTATATATCTATATGATTATCTATCTGTATAACAATCTACCTATCACTTTGTTTATAAATATTTTTTTTATTTGTCTATCTTTTTGTTTAACTATCTTTGTATCTATATATATATATATATATCTTTCTATTTGTCTATCTATATGCTTATATATCTATCTATCTATCTACCTATCTATATGTTTATCAATTTCTCTATCTATCTATATATCGATCTATTAATCTATCTATAAATCTTTTTATCAATCTATCTTGTAATCTATCTATCAATCTAATTATCAATCTGTATATCAATTTGTATATCAAGCTGTCTAGTATCCTATCTATATATATTTCTATCTAACTACCTATTTATATGTCTATTTATCTATCTATCTATCTGTCCAACTTTATCTATCTATCTATCTATCTATCCATCGATCTGTCTATCTATGTGTCTATAAATCTGCCTATCTAACTATTTATATATATATATATATCTTTCTTTCAATCTATCTATCTATATATTTATATATCTATCTATCTAACTAACTAAAAATCTATCTATATATCTATCTGTATATCTATCTATATATCTGTCTATCTATCTGTTTACCTATCTGTGTATCTTTCTTTCTAGTTACCTATGTATCTATCTATTTATCTAAGTATATGTCTATAAATTTATCTATCATCCAATCTATATATAAATATGTCATTAATCTGTTTATCAATCTATCTATAAATTGGTCTATCAATATGTCTATTAATCAAACTATCAATAAATAAATCTATCTGTATATAAATTTATGTATAAATTTTTCTATTAATCTGTGTATAAGTTTGTTAATAAATTTGTCTATTAATCTATCTATCAATTTAATTCTCAATCTTTCTATCTGAATATCTATCTATCCATCTATTTATCTCTCTATCTATATGTCTAACTATTCATCAATCTTTCCATCTATCTATCCATCTTCTAATTGTTTATTTAGCAGTCTAACTATCTATCTATTTATTTATGTATATATTTGTCTGTCTAACTATTTGGCGATATATATATATATATATATCTATCTATGTATCTCTTTGTGTATCTCTATTTATGTATCTATTTATCAATCTATCTATCTTTGTTTCTATCTATATATTTATCTATTTATATATCTAAATGTCTATCATTATGTATATAAAACTATCTATTTATTTGTATATCTATCTATATATAAATCTACCTATATATCTATCTATTTGTCTATCTTTCTCGCTATCTATCTAGCCATCTTTCTTTCTATCGATCTATCTATTTGTCTATCAATTAGCTATATTTCTATCTAGCTATCTATTTATCTATCTACCTTTCAATCTATATATCTATTAATCTATCTATCAATCAATCTATCATTCTTACTAACAATCTATCTATCAGTCTAATTATCAATCTATCTATAAATCTATCTATCTATCTTTTAAACTATTTGTCTATTTATCTGCCTATCTATCTATCTATCTATGCGATTGTCTATCTCTACGTCTATTTATATGTTTATCTATCTATTTTTCTATCTATCCATCTATTTATCCATATAACTATCCATCCATCTATCTATCTTTTATCTTTCTATCAATCTATGTATCTACATTTTTGTCAATCTACATATCTCTCTATCTATCAGTCTAATTATATGTCTATCATTCTGTCTATCTATGTGTCTATCTATTTATCTATCAATTTGTCTAACTATATATGAATCGATATATCCATAAATCTATTTATTTATTTATTTATTTACCTATCTATTAAACTATCTATCTATCTATATATCTATCTATTTATATATCTTTTTCTATATATATATATATATATATATATATATATATATCTATCTATTTATTTGTCTCTCTATCTATCTGTCAATCTATCGATCTTTCTATATATATGGTTGTCTATCTATCTTTCTAGCTATCTATTATTCTATCAATCTATATGTCAATCTATATGGTTGTCAATCTATCACTCTATCTTTCTAGCTATGTATTTATTTGTATATCTATCTGTCAAAAAAATTTTATATATAAATTTATCTATGTATCGTTTTGTCTGTTAGTCTATCTACCTGTCAATCTATTTATACATCTATCAGTCTATCTATTTATCTAACTATTTATCTATCAATCAATCTATCTTTGTATCTGTCTGTCTATCTATCTATCTATCCATCTATCTGTCTATCTATAAATCTATCTATCCATATAATTATTCATCTTCTATCCATCTATCTCTCCATCTATATCACCTATATATCTGTCTAACTATGAATATATTTATCCATTTATCTTTCCATCTCTCAATTCTTCTATCTATCCTTCAATCTATATGTCTATCTATCCATCTATCTATTCATCTATCTATTCATCTATCTATATGTTTATCCTTCCGTCTATCTATCTATTCATCTATCTATCTATTAATTTATTTATCTGTGTATCCATCCATCTATCTATCCATTTATCTTTCCATCTATCTATTAATCCATCTTTCTATCCGCCTATCTATCTATCTATTTATCAAACTTTCTATCCATCTATCTATCCATTTAACTATCCGTCTATCTATCTATCTATCTATCTATCTATATAACTATTTATTTATCTATCAATCTATCTTTCTGTCTATCTACATGTTATATATTTGTTTATATACCAATCTAACTATCTATCTATCTATCGATCTATCTATCAATATGTCTATCTATTCATCTACATATATGTCTAGCTATCTTTTTAGTAACTATTTATATATCTATCTATCTTTTAGTCGGTCTATCTAGCTATCTCTCTATCTGTCTATCTATCTATCTATCTTTCAACTATTTGTCTAAATATGTGTTTATCTATCTGTCTGTATGTCAATATATTTGTCTATCTATCTATCTATTTATTTGTTTGTCTATCTTTCTATCTACTTATCTATCTATCTATCTATTTGCCTATATATATATATATATATATCTATGTATCTCTCTATTCAATTATCAATATAATTATTTGTCTATATATATAATTATTTGTCTATATATATATATATATCTATGTATATATAAATATATATATATATATATAATTATTTGTCTATATATATATATATATATATCTATCTATTATTCAATCTATCTGTCTATCTTTCTATCTGTCTATCTATCTATTAATTAATTTCTCAATCAATCAATCAATCAATATTTCTATCTATTTATATCAATCAATCAATCTATCTATCTATCTATTTGTCTATATATCTATCTATCTATATATCTATCTTTCTATCTATCAGTCTATCTTTTTGTCTATCTATCTATCTTTCTTTCTTTATATCTACATATCTATGCATCTATCTATCTATCAATCTTTATAACTCTCCATCTTTCTATTCCTCTATATTTTTATTTATCTATCCATCTATCTATAAGTCGTTCTATCCATTTATTTATCCATTTAACTATTCGCAAATCTTTTCGTCTTTATATCCATCTATATTTCAATCGCTTTTTCTATCTATCCATCTATCTATCAGTCTATCTATTTATTTATCAATATGTCTATCTATCCGTCAATATATACATCTCTCTATCTATTTTTCTATACATTTATTTATCCATCTATCTATCCTTCTAGCTAACCATCTATCTATCCTTCTATCTATCTATCTATCTATTAGTCTATCTATCCAAAAATTTAACCATCTTTCTTTCTATCTTTCCATCTATCTATCCAACTATCTTTTCATATATCTTTCCATCTTTTTATCCTTCTATATATTCATTTATCTTTCCATCTATCTGTCTGTCTATCGTTATCTCTTTCTAACTATGTTTCTATCCATCTATATATTTGTATGTCTATCTATTTATTTATCTATCATTCTATATGTCTTTCTATTTGTCTCACATTTGGTCTATCTATATGACTATATATATATGTCTATCTATTAGTCTATCTCCCTTTCTTTCTATCTATTTGGCTATCTATATGTCTGTTTATCTAACTATCTATCAGTGAGTATATCTATTTATATATTACTCATTCTATCTATATGTTTGTCTATATATATATATATCTATATCTATATATCTATATATCTGTCTTTCGATATATCTATCTATATATCTTTCTATATGTCTATCTCTATGTCTATCTATTTCTTTGTGAATTTGTCTATCTATTGATATACCTATCTATCAATCTATCTATATATCTATCTATATATCTATCTATATATCTATTTATATATCTATCTATCGATGTATCTATCTATCCATCTATTGGTTTGTCTATTTGTCTAGCTATCTATCTATCTGTTTGTCAATCTATATGTCTATTTGTCTAACTATCGGTTTGTCTATCTATATATCAATCTATCGATCAATCTATATGTCTGTATATCACTCTATATATCTATCTATATATTATTATGGTATAGATATATAGACAGACAGACAATAGGTGTTATATTTATAAAATGCCTATTGTGGATGTATGTATGTGTGTGTATCTATCTATCCCTATATATGTCTATGTATAGACATATATAGAGATAGATACCATTGTACTAAAGCATTTGACAATAGATAGATATATAAATATATATCTTTTTATATGTTTATATTTATTGATATAAATATAAACATATATTATAGTGTCTATTTTATATTTATCTCTAAATATAAAATATAAAATATCTATATGGTTTAACTATATCTACACCATCCTTTATCTAAATACTCTTGTGCCTATCAATATATTATGTTAAAATATCTATGTGACAAGAACATCATGATAATTACAAAAAGATACGATCAAATTACATAATAAACATGTGACAAGAACATCACCAAATTAGATGGGAAGGATTTTCTTTATTCATACTAAATCCAAAATAAGATGGACCCTTCCTTCTTAAAGGTATTATATGATTCTAGAATATTATAGAATATTTAGAATTCTTAGAACTCCCTAGAATTTCTTTTGATATAAGATCGCAACACTTAGTGTGCTCTTGAAATTTGATGTTGAGGGGCATCTAATAAAATTCTTTCTACACTTGTATCTATTTAAAGATTTGAGAAAATCTATAGAATTACTCTCTAAAATTTCTCTCTAAAACTTCTCTCATGTTTGGTTTGATTGTATATTTATTTTATAGGTGACAAAAGTAAACTACTTCAGACACGTGAGGAAAAAAACTTCAAGCTCAAAGTCACATGTAGCTATACTAATGTCTACACTCTATGACACATGCGCACGCACAATGTTATTGAAGCACTGTGACATGTGACACAAGCACACCTTTGGGATAATACTACACACATCAAAATTGATACACAACAAAGACATACAATGTTCATTTAGCATTTGAAAGGTATGAGTCCCCTGGGGATTGCTACTGGTTATTCTAAACTGCATTACAATTTACACAACAATCAAGATTAGTAAATTTGAAAACTACTAAAAACCAATGCAATCATAGAAGAGTTTACCATCTGGCTATGAGGCAGCCCTTGGGCTAGATGACGATTCAGTTGATTTGCTTGGTTCAGCTAGCTCTGACCCAATTTGTGCATAACAAAAGACAACTGCCTAGACTGTTGCAGTTGAAGGTGACCTAGTGGCTGACAATTGCATTTGAGGTTGCCCAACCCATGTGACCAAAAACAAACCCGAAGAGAGCAGAAGAAAATATTTAGCCATTTCCATTATTAAAGGTGACCATATCTATCCTAATCCCTACATTAATGGTTGCCTAAATTGCTACTGTTGATGTGATGGTGCTACATTTTGCTGGTGTTTGGATTGCTGTTGTGCCAATAGCTGTTGTTGCACAATTTACTGAGGAGAAAAAGCATTCAACATATTCGCTCCAGTTCCAGGAGAAATGGCATATGGTAGAGGGGAACTATTGTCAAATGAAGCTGCACTAGTAGCAATAGACGGAGATGCATCCGATTTATCGATAAATGATGCAATAGGAGCCTAATTGAGATCAGAAAGTTACTTACAGGCCAATAATTCATGAAAAAGAAAACCAAACATGTTCAGAGGATTAAACATATGAACATGATCAGGTGATATTTAACTAACTTCATCTCACAAGCTCTTACTTTGAAACTAATCAATATTAAATTTTGGTCACAAATTTTTTTTTTATTTTTTATATCAATTCTTATTTATCCTCTAACACAAAGATGGATTTGGATATGAGAGAAATCTTTCACATTGAACGCACATACATATATTATTTCATAAATATATTTATGTATTGCATATTTATATTTTAGTGATATTTATCTTTTATAATTCTACATTCCAATACTACTAGCTACCATAAAGTTTAATTAAGAGGAAGAAATCTCTTGTATTAAGATTGCATACTTATGAGTTTTGATTTTTATTTCTTAGGTAAAATATAATTTAGGTATTTTGTTTAATTTTCACATGATGAAATGCACACTAACCTTCATACTTCTTCATCAAAATGTATGTTTGTTCACAAGTACCAATTTTTCAATTGGCTCCTCCAAATATATAAGAATCATATAAATATATTAAACTATCAAATTATGACTACACTAAATATAACTATTATTATTAGTATAATTAATCATTTTTTATATTCCCTCCGACATACTCATATAGATATAATTCTCAAATTTTTCAGATATATGAACATAGCTCCATGATATAAGATTTAATTTATAAATCAAGAGCATAGACAGGTAGAGATGAACTCAAATTCCAGCTGGACTCCAGTAATTATAAAGAATATATTTTGGCATATTGAAACATGTACTAGTGTACTCACTACTTGATCAAAACATAGACTTAACCACAAGTATCGACTCCTCTTCAATTGACTCCTCCAAATATAAAAATATATATTTTTTAACTTAATTATCTAACAATAATTATACTATATTATTTATGTAGTAAGTATAGTTAGTTATTTCTTAAATTCTCTCAAATAGATTGATATATTTTATTATAATCAAGCAACTCGATACTCTACTATCAATCCAATATTTCACGTGAAAATAAAACATATAAAGATTGATTATCACTTCAAATTGAAAAAATTCAAAACAAATCTATAGATACTAGTTATGAGCCTACCAATAAGAGTTGAAACTCGGGATAGCATGTGTCCGATTTAGGCTTGTCTAGTTTAGTCATGGCTAATTATGGGTAAATTTCTGAGTGTGTGATACCACCTACTTTTGTAGCACTTGAGACAGCCTTCTTGGACTAGCATAGCCCAAAGCATTCCACTATTTTGGATCGTGCCTAGGTAGGCTTTTGTGAATCATGCTATGGATCATGCCGTGAGTCGTGCTAAAGCCAAGAGGCCAATTTTTCACAACATTGTGCGCACCAAGCAATAGCTTGGAATAAAATATTTAAGTTTGATGTCATTTATAATTTATTTTATCCACTTTTTATTTTAGTCTATATTAGAACACTCGGTATAAGTTGTCTCAACAACATAAATTATGTATATTAAATTGTTGTTTCCAAAATTTAGTAATAAATAAAAATATAATATTTTTTATTTCTCTCTAATATGCTCTTTTATATCCTCCCCCCTCTCTCTCCTCCCCTGCCCTTTCTCTCTCTCTCTCTCTATCTCGTCCCTCCTCCTCCTCTCTCTCTCTCTCCTCCCCCCTCTCTCTCTTTCCCAAAACCTTAAATGTAGCAAAATATTAAATTTAAAACATACAATAATTAAAACATTATAAAAACACTTAAATGAGACTTTTGGAGTATCAATGCCTCATTTTAAAATATTAAATAAATTACCATAACAAATGCATTATAATTACAACATTATAAAAATCTACCCAACATCTTCATGAGATAGAAAATATATAATTAAGCATGCCCAATTTTATTTCAAAATGTAAAGAATGGGTGACATGAAATTAGTAATCAAGAAACCATCCCCAAAATTTACAGCAGCTCAAAGTAAATTTTCTTGCTCTTGAATCTTAGCAGTTTGACCCTTATTTAGAGTTGGAACAAATGTTGGCTCTTGTCGATTCACAAACTAATAGGTTTTTCGGGTATTAGCCATCACCTTTTTAGCACATTCACAAGCAGCACCAATCATGTTAATTCTATTCTGTAGAACAAAATATACTAATCCTCATAAGAGTATCTCATTAATAACACACATGCCTAGTGAAAAAATAAACTTGCCTTTAACTTCTAAATTTGATATGATATAGACAAGTTTTGCATTTCATACAGCAATTAATCTCTCTTGGAGATGTCACACATTTCCATTTAAGAAAGTGATTTTTTAGATAGCAAGACTGGTAATACAATATCAACAAGAACAATCAACAAGGAAAGAAATCAAGTGTTAATTAAAATCAAAGGCAACTGCCTGGAGTCTTAAAAAATCACTTTTCAATTTAAAACCAAATTCAGTCACATAAAGTGTTGTTCACTATGATATTTTTTGCTGTCAAAGAAAGATTTTGAAAACAAAAAAATATTGCCAGAGGATGCACTCTTCTTCACCACAGAGAGTCAAGAGGTTGTATCTGATTTGCTTAAACCCAAGACCACCCATCATTGGAAAAATATACGTGCATTTTACTTACAAAAAAAAAATAGCCATATCATGTAAGAACTATCCAATATATGTCTAAAACACAACAAAATGTATAAGACTTAATGGGTGGGGGGGGGGGTGTTCTAACCTTGACATGGAAGTAATCAAGATACCTAATATGGCTCAATGATACTCATGGTTATCAAAAATATAAGCAACAAGTTGCTTTGCAGCACATGAAAATACTTGATATCTTCAAATTGGTGACAATAAGATAGAATACTAGAAGTAGTTTCAGTAGTAGCAATCTTTGGATGGGCAACAAAAGCCTTGACACCTTGATCTCATCGAAAATGTTGAAAAGCTTGAAATTTATCATGGAATATTGTCTCATAATATCTTGCCTAATGTATAAAACATGCATCTTATATCTTTAGTTCCAATATCTAATTGGTTAGTAGTCATCACAGAAACAACGAAACTTGTTAATTTGCAAATCATGAAAATGATACATGCAACATGGGCCATATGTGTGAGTGTTGATTCATGTCTAAAAAATTTTAAGGAACTCACAGAATTTTATAAGAAATTCAAAAAAAAGTATAGAACTAGCTTTCAGATACAGAAGTTAATCAGTGTTTCTCATATTTTTTTTTTCAAATCCATGCACTAGTGAGTTTAGATAGTGATTTTGGACGTACTAACCCAGTTTTTCCTTGTTCTACACTTCTCAAGTTATTTAATGTGTGGAAGAACAAAACCTCCAACTATCAACCATGGCCTTATATTATCTTTTGATCTTGATACTTCTATATGTGCAGATGACATTTCCATATGCAACTAGAAATGCTGCATTGAGCCAGTTTTATGCACAAATAGAGTAAACAACTAAAATGGACTCATCTCAAAGTTATATTTATTGAATTTAGTCCTAGAACATTCAATACAAGTTGTAATTGTCAATTCTAAAACATTTTTTTCAAATTTTTTGCTATTCATGGTTGGAGTATGTAGTTCAATTGCATCGTTAAACATTCAACACCCACACCTATATCCAGTATTTTCTTTTATGGAGATGGTGTTTGTGCATTTGAATATGCATTAAAGAGGGAATCTTAGGTTGAGAATGACCATTTTGGAATTGTTTTAGTTCAGGAGTAAGCATCAATGTCTTCTAGAATGCGACTAATTGCTTTGTAATGGCTAACAGCTCTAAACTTCACTCCCTCCAAGTTGAGTTGCTCCTATACAGCGTGGTTGAGCCTCTCCATGGTAACAACTTGTTGGAGGTTTTGATGTTGTTGCTCTGGCAAGCCAACTTCCATTGTGTGAATTTTTGTGCCCGGTACAAAACAAATGTAAATGTAATGCATGTGCTGTGTACATTCAATTTTTTAGAGAATATAATTCACTAACAAAGGTTAAGTGCACAAGATGCTTGAATGAACTCACCCACTTGAGCCTCGATTCCTGCTTTGGTCTTACAATGCAGTGCTCCGAAAGTCAGAAATATTTTTCTCATATAATTTTGATATAATTTTGATCAAGGAAACATTGTAAAAAGACCAATTTGTTCGTGAAGAAGCTTCTGATCATTCAGTGCAGAAGCTTCAGAGATGATCTTAATCAATTCCGTCAGGATTGAAGCTTGACGAATCTAGTGGCCAAAAAACTAGCCAATCGATACTGGTTTGGGAGAAACGAACCGAGAGAACAAGCGAGAGAGAGAGAGAGGCTTGTTATAAGTGAGAGTGAGGTAGCTAAGCATTTCACTAGCATTTTTGCTAGAACTATCCATGGCAGCCATCCTAGCTCCATGTTTGCTGCAGGCATTCTCTAGCACTGTGTTGACAATTGAACAAAACATGGAAGGAAAAAAAACATAATAATAATAGTTTTTTGTGGGAGATGAATATTATGGTACTACTACTCTATTTTGGAGAGCGAGGTTGTTTACACAGGAGAACTAAAACTCGGTCAGATTTTGAAGCATTTCGCTCTTTGTTTCTCCTTCAATCTCAAAAGAATCTAACTCGCCCATCTTCCCACTTGATTCACATTCTTTTTCCACCACCTATCACGTACACAAATTCAACAACAAAATCAAGAAGAGACTATGTATTTCATGAGGACACGGAGTATAATAGCAATATTACAAAAAAAAATTACAATTATAATACGTATATTATCGATATGTAGTATTAGGATGAGACAGCAAGGCAACATGTGAAAAATAAGTAAATGCATGAAATATTAGTGGGATATCCCATAAAACTAATATTTCTAGTTATGGATGACGAAGGAATTAAGGAAAAACTATAAATCAACAAACTGGAGCACAACATCATCTATACAGACAATCGCTATAATTAGAGAATTGGAGGTTTGATATTTTGTCTGTGGGTGGATTTGAAAGCTCATTCCTAAAGCCAAAAGTCGAGGGGAAAGATCTCATCATGACAATGGTACATAGGAATTGTTGTCCCTTCTTGCCCACACAAAATAACCTTTAAAATTATTAATTAGTAAACAAATTTTAATATTATTTAGTATTATTGAAAAAAAATCTATTATTACATATAATCATTATTAATTGTATAAATCTTTAACCTTACAAAATTTATAAGATATTAATTTTTTATAATATATAGATAAATTTTTAATAGTAATTCTAGAAAAAAAAAATAATATGAAATTATAAAAAAGAATTATATATATAATGGTTATAAATATTAATGAATTCAAAATATTTTTATGAATATAATATGAAATAAATTTATGGCATAAAATTCCATATTATATGATATATTTTATAATTTATAAAAATCCTAAATTAGCTTAAGTGAGAAGATCATAAAAAAAGATGTATTTAGTATTTTAATAAGAATGGAATATAAATAGCTAATATTAAATATCTTATACAATGGTTTAATTCTTATAAATTTTAGTAGGGACAAAAATAATATTTGAATTCAAATAAACTTAGGATCAGTTTGGTAGTGCTTTTAAAAAGTATTAATAAAGAAAAAATTTATTTTAAGTATTTATAGGATAAAAAAATATCATTAGTAATAAAACTGTAAAAAAATACTTCAAGTGTTCTTTTAATAAGCACATGGAGATATTTTTTTATAACACTTAATGTGTTCTTTTACTAATTCAAATATTTTTGTAAATATTTTTTTAAAAGATTCTTATAATCATAAAACATTTTTTTAAGTTTTATTAATATTAATATATTTATTATTTCAGATTTTTTGTAAATATTTTTATTATAATCATACAAATAATAATTTTATGTTTTTATTAATACAAATGTTAATGTATATTCATTTATTAATTCAAAAAATTAAAAATTATTTATAATTATAGAATTAATTATTTTATGTTTTATTAATACAAATATATAAATATGTTTATTAATTAAATAAAATATTTTTTATTAAATATTTTAAAATTTTAAAATCCTATAAATAGTTAATTTAGACTTTATTAATATAAATTTTTATTTTATATATAAATTTTTGTAATTATTTATTTATAATATCCTATTTTTATAATTATATGAGGAGAACATGTTTTTAAAGGATCCCTCATCTATAGACCATTACAAATATTAAATGAACAAAATTACATCAAATAATAAAACAAATAATATATAAAACTAATAAAAAATATTTAAGTATAGATTAAAAACTAAAATAATCCCGAGCAAAATAGCTAAAGAAATATCCCTAGTGAAATACATATATTTTGTAAAAATTATAATTTAAGGACTAATTGCTTGCTATTTATATAAAATTGTAAAAAAAGATTTCCAAATAATGATTTAGTGAGGGATTTTTTCTCGAGCTAATTTGCTAGGAAAAATCCATCTCTCAAGTAATTGCTAAATTTGTCGTCATTCTTTGTTCCAAAATCTACGATAATATTAGCTAGGGATATTTATCAAAAAAATATTTCCATCTATATTCAATAACAAATCCATCATAAATTTGTCTTTTAAGGTAAAATCAAACTTCTCTTTCAATTCCATAGCTAATTCCTCACAAATCAGCTAGAGATTATTTCTTTAATTAAATTTTTATAGCTAAAGATAATTTCTTGTAGTGAAATAGATAGATAGATAGATATATAGACAGATAGATAGATATAAATATAGACATATTGATAGAAAGAGAGATAAATAGATAGACAGATAGACAGATTGATAGATAGATAGATAGACAGATAAATAAATAGACAGATAGATAAATAGATAGATAGACAGATAGATAAATAGATAGATAGACAGATAGACAAATAGATAGGTATATAGGTAGACAAGTAGATAGATAGATAAATAAATAGTTAGATAAATAGATAGATAGATAGAAAAGTAGATAAATAGATAGTTACATAGACAAATAGATAAACATATAGACAGATAGACAAATAGACAGATAGACAGATAGATAAATAGATACATAGAAAGCCAGTTAGAAAGAGTTAGATAGATAGATAGATAGACATATTAGCCAGATAGATAGATAAATAAAAAAATAAGTAGAAAGGTATACATGTAGGTAAGTAGATGGGTAGTTAGAAAGATAGGTAGATAGGTAGATAGATCGGGAGATAGATAATCAGACAAATAAATAGATAGAATTAAAGATATATAGATCGATAAATAGATAGATAGATAAACAGATAAACATATAAATAAATAGATTGATAGACTTATAGACACATATACAGGTTGATAGATAAACAAATAGAAAGATAGAAATATTGATAGATAGAGAAATAGTCAAAATGATAGATAGAAATATAGATAAATAGGTAAAAAGAAAGATAAATAGATAGATAGATATATTGAAATATAGATAAATAGATAATTAAATAGATAGATATGTAGATATATAGATAAATAGATAGAGAGATAAAAAGATAGATAGATAGAAAGATAGATAGATAGAGAGATAGTTTGGTTGATTAATTGATAGATAGATTGATTGATATATTGATATATAGATTAATAGATAGATAGATAGACAATTAGATAGATATACAGATAGAAAAATATTACAGATAGATATAGATATAGATAGACAGATAGATATTAGATATATATAGAGATAGATAGATAGAATGATGGATAGGAAGATAGACATAAAGATAACTATACAAATAGATTGATAGACATGTAGACATATAGATAGAAAAACAGATAGAATAATAGGTATAAAAATAGATAGAAAGATAAAAAGATAGACAAATAGACAAATAGAAAGAAAGATAGATAGATAGATAGAAAGATAGATAGATAGAAAGATAGACAAATAGACAAATAGGAATATAGATAGATAGATCGATCGATCGATAGACAGATAAATATATATAGATTAATGGATAGTTTGATAGACCATTGATAGAGAGAAACATTGATAAATTGATTGATTGATGGACAGAAAAATAGCTGACAGATAAACATATAGACATACGGACATATAGATAGATAGAGTAATCGATAGATAAACATATAGACAAATAGGCAGATAGATAGATAGACAAATAGATAGATAGATAGATAGACTAATTGACAGATTGACAGATTGACAAATTGATAGATTGATTGATAAATATTTAGATAGATAGAAAGAAAGAAAGAGAGATAGATAGACATATAGACAAAAACATAGATAGATAGATAGACATATAGACATATAGATATATAGAGAGAAAAATAGATAAAAAATAGACAAATAGATTGATAGATAGATAGATAAATAGACAAATAGATAGATAAATAAATAAATAGATAGATAATCAGACAGATAGACAGATAGATAGATAAATAGATAAATATATAATAGATAGACAAATAGATAAATAGACAATTATATAAGATAGACATATAGACTAATATAAAGATAGATTAATATATTGATAAACATAAAGTTAGATAAATAGTTAGATAGTCTGGCAGAAAGATATATATAGATAGATAGTTAGTTAATAGATGGATAGACAAGTAGTTAAATAGATAAATACATAGATAGAAAGTAAGATAAATAGATAGATATATAGACAAATAGATAAATAAACATATAAAAATATAGATATATAAAAGGATAGATAGTTAGATAGAGAAATATAAAGATAGACAGACAGATAGATAAATATATAGACCAATTGATAGATAGAAAGATAGGCATATAGACAAAAAAAGATAGTCAATATTGATAAATAAATTGATAGATAGATAAATAGGTAGAATGAAAAAAAGATAGATAGATATATACATAGATAGATAGATAGGTAGGTAGTTAGGTCGATAGATATATAGATAGATATGTAGAATGATATATAGAAAGTTTGATGGCTAGATAGGTAGATAGGTATTTAGATAGATAGATAGATAAAATGATTTATTGACAGATAGACAAAAGATAGACAAATAGATAGATAGGTAGAATGATCGACATATAGACAAATAGAAAGATATATAGATAGATAGATAGATAGACAAATAGATTGATAGTCTAATTAGCAAATTAATAGATATATAGATAGATAGATATATAGATAGACAAATAGATAGATATACAGATAAATAGATTGAATGTTACGTATATAAATACATAGACATATAGAATAATAGATAGATAGACTGATAGAATGTTAAATAGATGCATAGATAGATAGATAAATAGATATATATTAGACAGATAGAAAAACAGATAGATAGATAGATAGATAAATACATAGATAGATAGATATATAGATAGATAGCCAAGTAGATAAATAGATAAATAGATATATAGACAGATAGAATGATATAATGATAGACAGATAGATATATAGAAAAACATATAGACTGATATATATATTGAAAGATAGGTAGATAGACAAATAAAAAGATAGAAAGATTGAAAGATATAGATATTTATAGATAGTCAAATAAAAATATTGACTGATACAAAGATAGACAAATTAATAGATAGATATATAAAAAAATAGGTAGTGGGATTGATAGATAGTTATATTTATATATATATATATAGATTTATTGATTGATTGATAGATAAATAGATAATTATATAAAGAGATTGATTATTAGATATATTGATAGATAGATAGTTAGATTTGTTGATTGATTAATTGATTATAAAATATATATATATATAGGCATATATACATATAGACAGATAGATTGATTGAAAGATAGATAGAAAGACAGAAAGACATATATACTGATAGATAGATAGATTGATTGATAGACTGATATATAGATAGAAAAATGGACAAATATATAGGAAGAAAGGGATATAAAAAGTGAAACAGATAAATAGACAGATAGAATGATAGATAGATAGATAATTTATAGATAGATAGATAGAAAGATAGGCAGATACATAGATTGAAATATAATCAAATATACAGATATATTGATATATAGATAGATTGATATACATATAGACAGATAGATTAATAATTATCACAAATAAAGATTGACAAATAGAAAAATAAACAAAATGATAGAATGATAGATAGTTAGATAATTAGGTAGAAATATAGACAAATATATAGATACATAGATAAAAACATAGATAGATAGGCAGATAGATAGATAGTTAGATAGATAGAAAGATAGGTAGGTAGGTAGGTATATAGCTAGATAGGTCAATAGGTAAATAAATAAATAGATAGATATATAATCAGATAGACAGACAGATAAAAAGTTAAATACATAGATATTTAGATAGATAGATAGATAGATAGATTGATTGATTGATAGATAGGAAGATAGACAGATACAAAAATAGATAGACAAATAGATAGATAGATAGATAGACAGAGATACAGATAGATAGATAGACAAATAGAAAGATAGATAGTTAGATAGATAGGCACATAAACAAATAGAAAGATAGATAGATATAAAATTAGATATATAGATTAATAGAAAATTGGACTGATAGAATGATAAAAAGATAGACAAATAGACAAGTAGAGAAATGGACAAATAGCTAGATAGATAGATACATACATACATATATAGATAGATAAATAATAGATAAATAGATCAATAGATAAATAGAGAGATACACAGAAAGAATGATAAAATGAAAGAAAAATCGAAAGATAGATAAACATATAGATAGTAAAAAAAATAAAAAGATAGAAATTTAGACAGCTAGGAAAATATTAATAAAGAAAAATTAATAGATATATAAATAGATAGACAAATAGATAGATAAAGAGGTTGACAGATAGCCAGATTGACAAATTGATAGATATAAAGATAGACAAAGTGATATATAGATAGATAGATATATAGATATATAGGTTGACGTATTGATAGATATATAGATATTTAGATAGATTGGTAGATTTATTCATTGATAGATAGATAAATATATATAGATATAGAGATAGATATATAGATAGAAAGATAGATAAATAGATAGATTGATAGTTAGATCATTGATTGATTCATAGATTTATAGATAGATAGATAGATAGACATATAGACACATTAACAAATAGATACTTAGAATAGATAAATAGATATACAGATAAATAGATAGATTGATCAATAGATAGATATATAGATAGACAGATAGACAGATTGTCTGATAGATAGATAAATAGGTATATAGATAGATAGTCAAGTATAAAAATAGATAAATAGATAGATATAAAGATAGAATGATAAAATGATTATTTAGATAAATAAATAAATATATAGATATTTAGACAAGTAGAAAGATAGACAGTTAGATTGATTGACAAATAAAAAGATAGACAAATTGATAAATAGATAGAAATATATACAAATAGATAGATAGATAGATATAAAGATAGATAGATAGATATATATATATATATATATATATATATATATATATAGGTAGACAAATAGACATAAAGATATATAAACATATAGAGATATATATAGATAGATACAGAGATATAGAGATGAAAAGATTGATAGTTAGACAAATATATAGATTAACATATAGAAATATAGACAAGGATATATAGAAAAATAGATTTATCTATAGAAAGACAGACATATAGATAGATAGAAATATATAGATAGATAGATAGATATACTAATAGATAGATAAAATATAAGAGATATAAAGATATAGAGATAGATAGATTGATAGAAAGATAGACAATTGACATATTGACTAATTAATAGATAGGTAGATTGACAGATAGATTGATAGATAGATAGACAGAGAGTTTCATAGGTATACATGTAGATATATATACATATAGATAAATAGACAATAGATAGATAGATATATAGATATACAGGTAGAAAGATAGACAAACAAATAGATAGGTAGATAGATAGATACACTACTAAAAATAACAAGAATAATGACCAAAGTACTGACCTAAAAAATTGGGTCTGTAATTACTTAGCAAATAATGACCATTAGAGACCAAAAATGGGTTTCGAAAAAAAAATAATTCTTACCAATTTTTCGACCAAAGACCGAACATATTTATCGACTAAATATTTTTGGTTAGAAATTGATCTGTAAATTAGTAGTGAATTAGTAAATAAAAATTACCAACAAATTACCGACCATTTAATGACCAAAAATATATTCCCATGCAATGGTCGGTAAAGTGGCTTTCCAAATTATTTATAACGTCATAATTACCGACTATTTACCAACCAAAAATTTGGTCAGTAATTCCTAAGTTAAATTTTTAGATTTAATAAAAATTGCTAAGTCATTAACACATAGCACAAATTTACCTCTTTCAAATTTCAAACCAAAGGCAAAAAGTGACTACACGGGAGCACCTAGGAATTTTATCTCTTCTGTTACTATGTAATTTTTTATTGTTCTACTTTGGAATGCTATATGCATATCTCCATCACTCCGAATTTTACTAGTACTATCGGATTTTCATTTTTAAATAATAATCTGGTATTAGCTTTTTTAAATTATCCCCTGGTTTTCATTATTTTTGCTTCTATTTTCATTTCACCTATATGATTTTGACTCTACACCATTAATGAAACTATAAATTCTTAGTGTAATCTTTGTTCTTCTACTATTTAAATTTTTAGGGTTTTATTGATTTCAAATTATTAATTTTTGCATTTTGTTCTCTCCTTCTTAATGTTTCTGCTTCTATAATTTAATAAAAATTAAATAAAATGTAATGGGTTATTTTTTTTTTTCTCTAAATAAATTATAAACATGTAACAATATACATAATGTTTTATACATTTATATAATCGTATGACATTATATATAAATGTCTTGACTTTAATTTATATAAATTTATTACATTATATATAAACACTGATATGTTTACATTAACATATAATGTTATATATAAATATGTATACATATGTATTAATGTTTATGAATATCTATATAACACTTACATAAATCTAATTTATATAGTTTTTTATACTCTATATTACATATAATTATATTACATATTACATATTAATTTTAATTATATAACATTAAATGTTTATACAATTTTGTAATCTTTTATATTACATATTAATTTTATATAAATATAGACTATTTATAATGTTTATATAAAATGTGATATATATACTATATATTATTTATAAAAGTGTTACATATATATAATTATATTTAAGTAACATTTATAAAAATATTATAATCACAAATATTATATCTAAACACTTCTTTAATTATATAATTATATGCCATTATATATAAAAGTATTTTAAACTATATTTATAATTAATTAAACTAATTTTATAACTATATTTATAACTATACATAACTAATTTTTATCTATATAATGATGTATAACTCTATGTATAATTTTATATAACTATATTTCTTAAAACAATATACTTTATGTATAATAATATACAACTATATATAATTATGTTTTACTAAATGTATAACTATATAAATGATATATATAATTATATCTTTAAATACATACATATTTATAACTATATGTGTTTAATTATATATAAATATTTGTATAACAATGTAACACTCTATATATTTAAATATAACTATAATTCTAATTATATATACATATATGTATTCATATAATTAATTAAAATATTTGTTAATAACATTATATATATTTATAGGTAGATAGGTAGATAGCTATATAGCTAGACAAGTAGACATGTAGATAGGAAGATATGTAGACAAGTAGATATGTAATAGGTAGAAAGATAGTTAGATGAAATATAGATTCTAGATAGATAGATAGATAGATAGATAGACAAATAGATAGATATACAGACAAACAAATAGAAAGATAAACATATAGACATATAGATAGAAATATAGATAAAAAGATACTTAAATAGGCAAGAGGATAGATAGATAGATAGATAGATAGATAGAATGATAGACAAATAGAATGATAGAATGATAGATAGATAGATAGTTAGATATATAGATAGGTTTATTGACAGATATAAATGTATATAGAATGATATATAGACAAATAGAAGATAGAAATATATAAGTTGGATAGACAGATAGATAGATGATAGACATATGGACAGATAGTCATACAGACAGATTGATAGATAGAAAATATATACAAATTGATAGATAGATATATTAATATGGAGATAGATAGACAGATAGACAAACAAGTAGATAGATAGATAGACACA
Organism: Sapria himalayana; assembly: GCA_029783825.1. Taxonomy (NCBI): domain Eukaryota; kingdom Viridiplantae; phylum Streptophyta; class Magnoliopsida; order Malpighiales; family Rafflesiaceae; genus Sapria; species Sapria himalayana. The sequence goes on along the minus strand of JAREIK010000306.1, from coordinate 689,215 downwards.
CAGACAAACAGGAAAACAGATAGATAGATAGATAGATAGATAATAAAGATAGATAGTAGATAAACAAATAGAGAAATAGATATATAGATCGATAAATAGACCAATATAAAGAAAGATAGATAAATAGATAATTAGATGATAGATAAATAGATATATAGTTAAACTGTTAGATAGATATACAGATAGACAGATAGGAAGATAGATAGAGATAGATAGATAGACAAATAGACAGATAGATTGATTGACATATAGAAAGATATACAAATAGAAAGATAAACAGATTGATAGATTGACAGATAGATAGATAATTGACAGACAGATAGATAGATTGATATACAGATAGATAGATACACAGATAGACATAAGACATATAGATATATATACAGATAGACAAATAAACAATAGATAGGTAGATAATTAGAAAGATAGATAGGTAGATATATAGATAAGCATATAGTAGACAGTTAGATAGGTCAAAACATCGATAGAAAGATAGGTAGACAGGTAGATAGGCAGACATGTATAGGTAGACAAGTAGAAAAGTAGATAGGTATACAAGTATATAACTGATAGATAGATAGATAGAGAAACAGACAAATAGATTGTTAGACATAAAGATAGATAGGTAGATGATTGTAAGAAAGATAAGCATATACATAGATGATATTATATATATATATATGCATTTAGATAGATAGTTAAATAAATAGATAGATAGATAGATAGAATGATAGAATCATAAATAGATGCTTAAAAAACATATAAATTTAATAGACATATAGACAGATATATAGATTAATCGATAGATATATAATTAATAGATAGAAAGATGGATTTAAAGATAAACTAACATAGTAAGATAAATTGATTATATAGATAGATAGACACAAAATATAAATAATATATAAATAAATAGGCAGATATATAGAAAGACAGAAAGATATATATATATATATATAGATAAATTGAATGATTGATAGGTGATAGACATATAGATATACACAAAGATAGACAAATAGATAGCCAGATAGATAGAAAGACAGAAACAAAGATAGATAAATTGATAGAAAGATAGATAAAAGACAAACAGTAGATAGACAATGGATAGATACATAAGAGATAGATATAGATAGATTGATTAATTGATTGAGTGAGAGATTAGATAGACATATAAATAGATTGATAAATAGATAGTTAGTAGTTAGATAGATAGATAGATAGATTAAAAGATAGATAAAAAGATAGATAGATCTATATGATAGATGATAGATAGACATAGGATAGATATGGATAGACAGATAAATAAAAAGAGATATAGAGAGATGCTTGACAAATAGCTAGGTTAGATAGAGAAAAGATAGACAGATAGATAGATTCATAGATAGACAGATCATTAGATTGATAAATTTCTAGATAGATTAATAAATAGATAATAGATAGATAGACATATAGATAGATAGACATATAGATAGATAGATAAATAAAAGATAGATAAAAAGATAGATAGAAAGATACTAGAAAGTTAGATAGATATACTACAAATATAGAGACAGAAGATAGAGAGAAAGAGAGATAGAAAGAGAGATGATAGATAAAATGAATATAGAAAGATAGATAGATAGACAATTAGATAGATAGATAAATAGACAAATAGATAGACATGCAGATAGATAAAGAGATATATAGATAGATAGAGATTGATATAAAGATTGATAGAAAGAATGATATAGAGATGATAGGCCAAATGATGGATAGAATATAACATGATAGACAATAGATAGATAGACATATAGATAGA
>JAREIK010000306.1:616552-680646 GCA_029783825.1 Sapria himalayana | reverse complement strand
AGATAGATAGGATAGATCGACAAATAATTAGATATATAGACACATAGATAGATTAGTAGATAGACATACAAAGAGATAGACATAGAGATAGGAAGATATAAAAATAGATATACATACTAATAGATAGACTAATAGATAGGTAGATAGACAAATAGATAGATAGATAGACAGATAGATATATATACATATATATATAGATAGACAATTTATAGATAGATTTATAGATAGATTGATAGTTAGATTGATAGACAGATTTAAACATAGATAGATAGACAGATAGATACACTGATTAATAAAAAGATAGATATACAGACGGATAGACAAACAAATAGATTGACAAAATGACATACAAATAGATTGACAATATATATATATAAATAGATCGATAGATATATAGATATATAGATAGTAGATAAATATATAGATAAATAGATAGATTTGTGATAGACATATAGATAGATAAAGAGATAGACAGACAGATATCTATAGATATAGATATACAAATTTATAGTATTATTGATAGACAAATTGATAGATAGATTAATAGATATATATATATACATATATTTTGACAGATAGATAGAGAGACAGACATTTAGATTTATAGATAAATAGATAGACAAATAAAATGATGAACATATAGATAGAACGATAGAGAGATAGATCAATAGATAGATAGAGAGCAAATATATAGACAAATAGATAGATAGATACATAGATAGATAGAAAAATTGAATGATTGATAAATAGAATTAAAGATAGACAAATAGATACATAGATAGATAGACAGACAGATAGATAGATCAGTTAGACAAATAGGCAGAAATATTGATATATAGATAGACAGACACATAGATAGATAAATACACAAATTGATTAAAAGATTGATAGACAAATTATTAGACAGATTAATAGTCAAATAGATAGATAGATAGATAAATGGAAAAAAAGATAGATAAATAGGTTGATAGACATATAATTGGATATATATATATATATAATTAGATAGATAGACAAAATGATAGACATATAGATAGTTAGTTAGATAGAAATATAATTATAAATATACAGGCAAATTGATAGAAAGATAGATAGACAAATTAATATAAATATAGATATATAGATAGATAGATACATAGATAAATAGATAGACAAAAACATAGACATATAGATAGATAGATAAACAGATAGTCAGATAGATGGACATATAGATACACAAATAGATAGACAAATAAATAAATTGATAGGTAAACAGACACATAGATAGAAAGATATAATATATATATATAATATACGGACAAATAATCAGATAGATCGACATATAGATAGATAGGAGAATATACTATCAAATATATAGACAGATATACAGATAAATAGATATCTATACAAATAGACACTTAGATAATAGATAGATAAATAAATATACTAATAAAAAGATCTATAGACATTTCGATAGGTAGACAAAATATAGATAGATAGATTGATTGATATATAAAAAGATAGATAGACAAATAGATAAAAAGACAAACACATTGATTGTCATACAAATATACAAATAGATAGCTAGCAATATATATATATATATATATATAGACAGATGGTTAAATAAATATGCATATAGACAACTAAATAGATAGATATATAGAAATATAGCTGGGCAGATAGATAAATAGATTGATAGACTCGTAGAAAGACACATACATTAATAGATTGATAGATAGATTTATTCATAGATTGATATACAGATTGATAAAAAGATTGAAAGAAAGAAAGAAAGATAGATTAACACATTGATAGATAGATTGTTAGACAGATAGATAGTTAGATTGACTAATAGATAGACATATAGTAAGAAAGATTGATAAACAAATAGATAGACAAAATTATAAACAGATTGATAGATAGACAATGTTTCAAAAAGATAGATATATAGATAGTCAGATAGATAGATAAACAGATAGATATGTAGATAGATAGATAGATCGATAGATTTATAGATAGATAGATAGATAAAAAAATAGATAAATAGATAAATGAATAGATAGATAGATAGATAGACAGGCAGACAGATACATAGACACGAAGATAGATTGATATAATGATTGATACACAAAGAAAAATAGATTGATAGGTAGATAAATTGCTGATTGATAGACATATAAATTGTAGATTGATATAAAGATATTTAGACATATAGATAGACAGATAGATAGATTATTAGACATATACATAGATAGGTAGATAGACATATAGATAGATAGATTGGTATATATATAAAGATTGATAAATCGATAGATATATAGATAGATAAATAGGAAGAAAAATAGATATATAGATAGATATACAAATAGATAAATAAAAAGATAGATAGCAGATTGATAGATACTCAAAAAATAGATAGTTAGACAGAGAGATAGACAGATAAAGATAGATAGATATATATATATATATATATCGATAGATAGATAGATAGATAGACATATAGATAAAAAGATAGATAGTCAGATAGATATACAAATAGATAGATAGTTAGATAAATAAACTTATATATAGATAGTTAGATAGATAGATAAATAGATAGACATATTGATATAAAGATAATTAGAATAATAGATTGACAGATAGATATATAGATAGATAGATAGATAAATAGATAGCAAGATATCAAATAGATAGATTATTATAAAGATTGATATATAGGTATACATATAAATAGACAAATAGATAGATAGAAATGAAGATAAAAAGATAGAAAGATAGATAGAAATATAAATAGATAGATAGGTAGATACATAGATAGATAGATTGATTGATAGATTGATATATAGATAGATATATAAATAAACATACAGATAAATAGATATATATGTAGATAGATAAAAGATAAATAAATATTTAGACAAATATATAGACAAATAGATAAATAAATAGTTAGGCATATAGATAAACAGATTGACTAATAGATTGATTAACAGATAGATAGATAGATTGATTGACTGATTGATTGACTGATTGATAAATATATTGAAAGATAGATAGATAGATTTATTGATTGATGATATATAGATAGTTAGATAAATAGATAGAAATATAAATAGCCAGATATATAGACAAATAGACTAATAGATATATATATAGTAAGATAGATTGATAAACATTCAGATTGATAAATAGATAAAAAGATTGAACGAAAGATAAAAAGATAGAAATACATATAGTCAGATAGATAGATAGATAAATATGCAGATATATAGATAGATATATCAGTAGATAGATAGATAGACAGAAAGATAGATTGATAGAATGATTGATACACATATTGAAAATATATAGATAGATAAATTGGTACTTTGATAGAAAGATAGATATCCATATAGATTGAAAATTATTAGAAAGATATATAGAGAGATAGATAGAAAGATTGATTGATTGATTGATAGTGAGTTTGATAGATAGATTATAAAATAACTGATAAACTAATAGATAGGTAGATTGGTAGAAATATAGATAGGAAAATAGATAGAAAGATAGATTATTTGACATATAGATAGATATGTAGATTGTTATATAGATATACAGATTGATATAATGAAAGATAGATAAATAGAAAGACAGATGAGTAGGTAAATAGATAGATAGATAGACAGATAGATAGCTAGCTAGACATATAGATAAAAAGATAGATAGATAGATAGATATACAAATAGATATATAGATAGATAGATAGATTGATTGATTGATTGAAAGAAAGATAGATAGATAAACATATATATAGACAGATAGATTGATAGATTGATATATAGATAGACATATTGATATAAAGATCGATAGATTAATAGATAGATAGAGAGAGAGATAGATTGATAGATAGATAGTTAGTTAGTTAGTTAGTAAGATAGCAATATACACAAATATATATACATATTATTATATAGATAGATACATAGATATACATACAGATATAAAGATATATAGACTGATAGAAAGATAAATATATAGATAGATACATAGATAGATAGATAGATAGTTAGTTAGTTAGATAGACTCATAGATAGATAGATAGATAGATAGACAAAATCATAAACAAACATATATTGAGACACATACACAGAAAAATAGATAGATAGATAAATACATAGATAGACAGATTAATAGATAGATAGATAGACACACATATAGACATATAGATAGATTTCCAGATATATAAATAGGTAGATAGATAGATAGATAGAAAGTCAGGTTGGTAGCTAGATAGATAGAAAGATATATAGATAGAAAGTTAGACAAATAGATAAACAGAAAGATAGAAAAATAGAAAGATAGATAGATAAATAAAGAGATAGATAGATAAATAGACAAATAGATAGACATATAGATAGAAAGATATATAAACAGATAAATAGACTCATAGATAGAAAGTTAGAGAGATAAATATATAGAAAAACAAAAAAAATCAAATAGCTAGTTTGACAAATAGATTAATAAATACACAAATTGACAGACAGATAGACAAAATGAAATAAAGAAAGATAGATTGATTGATTGATAGATCGACATATTTGATAGATAGATTGTTAGATAGATAAATAGATAGATATAAAGATAGACAGATATATTCGCATATAGATAGAGATAAAGATAGTCACATAGATATGCATATAGATAGATATAAAGATATATAATTAGATAACACTATAGGTAGATAGAAAGATAGATAGAGAGACATACAGACATCTAGATAAATAGACACACAACCAAAAAGATATATAGGTAGACACACCAATTGATACATAGAAAGACATATAGACAGGCTGAAAGATAAAGAAATAGATATATAGATATATAGATAGATAGATAGATATAATGATTTATAGATAGAAAGAAAAACACATATTTAGATAGATTGATTGACAAATTGATAGAAAAATAGATAAACAGATAGATAGACAAATATATAGAGAGATTTTTAAATAGATATATAGATAGATTAATTGACAGATAAATTAGTAGATAGATATGCAGATAGATATACATGTAGAAAGACAAATAGATATGCAGAATGATATCCAAATAGATATTCATATAGATAGATAGATAGATAAAAAAATAAATAGATTGATAAAAATACAAATAGATATATAGATAAATAAACAAGAAGATTAACAAATAGATAGACATTTTTAGAGATAGATTGATAGAGAAATATATAGATAGATAGATTGATTGATTTATAAGACTGGTTGGTAGATAGATAGATATATAATTTGATAGATAGATTTTTAGATAGATCAAAAGAAAAAAAGAAAGATATATAGATTTAAAGACAGATACATTGAACATAGATAGACAAATAGATACACAGATAAATAGATATACAGACAAATAGATAGATTGATTGATAGATTGATTGACAGATAGAAAAATAGACAAAAATATAATAGAAGGCTAGAAAAACAAACATATAGATAGAAAGATAGGTATACATATAGAAAGAAAGATAGACAAATTGATAAATAGAAAGATAGAATGAATGAATGATTGATAAATAGATAGTTAGACAGATAAATATATTTATATCCTTATATATTAATAGACAGACAGACATATAGATAGATAGATAGAAATACAAACACATAAACAAATAGATAGTTAGCCAGATAGAAAGACTAAAGATAGACAAACATATAGAGTGAGACATATAGATGGATCGAAATATAAATAAATAGATAGATAGATTTTTAGATAGATAGATTGATAAACTGATAGATACATGTATAGATTGGTAGATTTATATATAGATTAATATATAAATTGATTGAGAGACTGATAAATATATAGATAGATAAATAGACATATAGATAGATAAATAGATAGATAGATATATTGGTAGATAAATAGATAAATAGATAGACAGATACATAAATAATTATATAGATATGTAGATAGGCAGATATATAAGCAGATAGAAAAACATATAAATAGATAGATAGATAGAAAAATAGATAAATAGATAGATAGCTAGATATATAGATGGATTGAGAGATAAAAAGATAGATAGATAAATAGATACATAAATAGTTAGACAGATAGATATAAAGATATATAGATAGATAGACAAATAAATAAATAGGTAGATTGATATATTGATATCCCAAAAGATAGACAGATCGATTTATAGATTGATAGGCAGATTAATAGACAAACTTATAGATATATTTATAAACAGATAGATAGATAGATAGATAGATAGAATTATAGAATGATAGATTGATAGATTGATAGATTTATAGATTGATAGTGAGATAGATAGTTAGATAAATAGACAGAGAGATGGACAGATAGATAATAGACATATAAACACATGATAGATTGATAGATAGATAAAAAGATAGACAAGTTGAATGATAGATTTATAGATAGATTGATAGATCAAAAGATATATATATATTGATAGATTAATAGATATATTGATAGATAGATTGATAGGCAAATTGTTAGACAAATTTATAGACATATTGAGATATATATAGATCGAAAATTGATATATAGATAGATAGATAGATTTATATATTGATACATATTTAGACAGACAAATAGATAGATAAATAGATAGATAGATAGAATAATAGATAAATAGGTCGATAGACAAATAGATTGATAGATATCTAGATATATAGATAGATATACATATAAAGAGACACATTGATAGATAGATTTATAGGAAATTGTCAGACAGATAGATATATAGATATATAGATAGATTAAAAGAGAGATTGATAGATAGATTTATAGATAATTTGATAACATATTGATAGATCTATTTATAGATAGACAGATAGACATTTTGCTAGAAAGATTGATAGACAGTTTTATATATAGAATGATTGATAAATTGAAAGATAGATTGATAGAGAGAAACTTAGACAGATTGATAGACTGATAGATAGAGAGATTGATACATAGATAGATAGATAGATAAAAAGATAAACAAATAGATTGATATGCTGATAGACAAGTTTATCGACAAATTGATAGGTAGATTAATAGAAAGATTAATAGAAAGATTAATAGATAGATTGATTAATAGTTTAATATATAGATAGATAGATAGATAGATAGATAAAAAATAGATAAACAAATAGAAAGATAGATAGATCGAAAGATAGATAAAAAGATAGTTAGAGATATTGATAAACAAAAAGAGAGATAGATATATAGATATCTAAATAAACATATAGATAGATAGATAGATACATATGATATATAGACAAATGGATAGAGAAATAGATAGACAGATAGATTATATATAAAGAGATAAGTATATATATAGACAGATAGATAAATTGATAGACAGACATACATACAGATAGAAAGATAGACATATTGACTAAAAGAAAGACAGACAAAAAAATAGATAGATAGTTAAAAGATAGACAGATACATAGATAGAAAGACTGATAGACAGATAGACAAACATAAAGATAGATAGATATATAGACATTTAGATTGATAGATAGATAGTTAGATAGAAAAATAAATAAACATATAGATATATAGACATATAGACATACAAAAAAATAGATGGTCAGTCAAATTGATAGTTAGATAGTTAGAAAAATAGATAGATAGATATATACAAAGATACATTGACAAATGGATAGATAGAAATTTAGAAAGACAAAAAGACATTTTGGTAGAAATATATTCAGGAAGGTAGGTAGATAGACAGATAAACATACAGACATGCAAATACACAGACAGATAGACAAACAAACAAATAAATATACAGATAGACAAATATATAGACAATTTGATAGATAGATTAATAGAAAGATTGATATAGAGATAGATAAATAGCTTGATAGAAAGATTGATAAATATATTGATAAACAGATAGATAGATAGATAGTTAGACAAATAGATAGACAGAAAGATAGACAAATTGATAAATAAAAATATAGATAGATAGATAGATAGACAGATAGTTAAATGGATAGATAGATAGATTGACAAATAGATAGATAGATAGATAAATAAAGTAAATGATAGATAGATAGAAAGATAGATACGTAGATACATAGATAGAATAATAGATAGATTGATAGACAAATTGATAGATAGATTGTTAGACAAATAGATCGACATTTTGATAAATAGATTGATAGATAGATTGATAGAAGAATTGATAAATAGATTAATAAAAAGTTTGATAGATAGATAGTTAGACAGATTGATAGACATATTGATATATAGATAGATAGACAGATTGATAGATAAATAGATTGACATATAGTTTGATAGATAAATAGACATGTAAAGAGTCTGATAGCTCGATAAATTATTAGACAAATAGATTGATATATAGATAGAAAAATAGATAATTATAAAGTCTGATAGATAGGCATATTGATAGATAAATAGATATACAGATAAATAGATAGATATAAGTATAGATAGGTAGTAAGATAGATTGATAGATATATAGATAGACAAATAGATAATTATAAAGTATGATAGATAGACATATTGATAGATAAATAGATATACAGATAGATAGATATAAGTATAGATAGGTAGTTAGATAGATTAATTGATATATAGATAAATAGTAAGTAGATAAACAAATAGATAGAAAGAAATATAGATAAATATATAGACAGATAAATAGATAGACAGATAGACATATAATTAGATATATAGATATACAGATTGATATACAAATTGATAGATAGATTTATAGATAGATTGATAGGCATATTGATAGACAAATTGATAGATAGTTAGACAAATAGATTGTTAGATAGAAATATAAATAAATAGACAGATAGATTGACATATAAGTAGATAGACATACAGATAGATAGATAGATGGATGGATAGTTAGATAGATAGATAGATAGATAGATAAATATATAGATAGATAGATTTAAAGATAGATTGATATAATGATTGCTACACATATTGAAAATATATAGATAGATAAATTGGTATATTGATAGAAAGATACATAGACAGATAGATTGAAAAATTATTAGATAGATTTATAGAGAGATAGATATAAAGATTTATTGATTGATTAAAAGTGAGTTTGATAGATAGATTATAAAATAATAGATAATCAAATAGATAGTTAGATTGATAGAAAGATAGATAAGCAAATAAATAGATAGATAGATTATTTAACATATGGATAGATAGGCAGATAGATATATAGATATACAGATTGATATAATGAAAGATAGATAAATAGAAAGATAGATGAGTAGACAAATAGATAGATATACAAATAGATAGATAGATAGATAGTCATGTAGATAAATAGATAGATAGATAAAGAGATAGATAGATAGACAGACAGTTAGATAGATAGATAAACATATATATAAAAAGATAGATAGATAGATAGATATACAGATAGATATATAGATAAATAGATAGACAGAAAGACAGATAGATAGATAAACAAATATATATACTGATAGATAGATAGATTGATATATAGATAGACATATTGATCTAAACATCAATAGATTAATAGATAGAGAGAAAAGATATAGATAGATAGTTAGTTAGTTAGTTAATTAGTTAGTTAGATATCAAGATACACAAATAGATAGACATATTATTATATAGATAGATAAATAGATATACATATAGATATAAAGATAGATAGATTGAATGATAGACATAAAGATTTATAGATATATAGATATACAGATAGACAGACAGACAGATAGATAGATAATTAGTTAGATAGACTCATAGATAGATAGATAGACAGACACATAGACAAACATATATTGAGACGCATAGACAGACAAATAGATAGATAGATAAATACATAGATAAACAGACAAACAGATAGATAGATAGACACACATGACATATAGATAGATTGCCAAATATACAAATATGTAGATAGAGAAATAGATAGAAAGTCAGGTTGGTAGCTAGATAGATAGAAAGATATAAAGATAGAAAGTTAGACAAATAGATAGACAAAAATACAGAAAAATAGAAAGATAGATAGATAAAGAGATAGATAGACATATAGATAGAAAGATATATAGACAAATAAATAGACACATAGATAGATAGATAGATAGACAAATAGACAAAAAATTCAAATAGCTAATTTGACAAACAAATTGATAAATAGAAAAATTGACAGATAGACAGATAGACATAAAGAAAGAATGATTGATTGATTGATGGATAGAATGATAGATAGAATGATATATAGATTGTTAGATAGATAGATAGAGGAAAAGATAGTCAAATAGACATATAGATAGATAGATAAATAAGATAGATAATTAGTTAAATATATAGAAATATAGAAAGATAGATAGAGAGATATATAGACATGTAGATAAATAGACACACAACCAAAAAGACATATAGATAGACACACAGATTGATACATAAAAAGACATATAGACAGACTGAATGATAAACAGATAGATATATAGATATATAGATAGATAGATAAATAGATAGAATGATTTATAGGTAAATAGAAAAACACATATTTAGATAGATAGATTGATTGATAGACTGATTGTTAAACAAATCGATAGAAAAATTGGTAAACAAATAGATAGACAAATAAATAGAGAGATTATTAAATAGATAGATAAACAAATAGACAGTTAGATAGATAGATTATTTGATAGATAAATTAGTAGATAGATATGCAGATAGATATACATGTAGAAATAATGATAGATATGCAGAATGATATCCAGATAGATATTCATATAGATAGACAGATAGAGAGAAAAATATATTGATTGATAGAGAGACAAATAGATATATAGATAAATAAATAGATAGATATACAAATAGATAAACATATTTAGAATATGATTGATTGAGAAATAAATAGATAGATAAATATATAATAGATAGATTGATTGATTTATAGATTGGTTGATAGATTGATAGATATATAGATTGATAGATAGATTTTTAGATAGATCAAAAGAAAAATAAAAAGTTATATAGATTTAAAGGCAGATATATAGAACATAGATAGAAAAATAGAGGCACAGACAAATAGATAGATAGACAGAAAAACAAACAAAAATATACATGTATACAACATTATAAACAAATATATAGATTTAATTATATGAATACATATATGTATACATAGTTACAAATATAGTTATATTTAATTATATAGAGTGTTACATAGTTGTACAATAATTATATATAGTTATTCACATATAGATATATATGTATATGTAGTTAAAGATATAATTATATATAACATTTTTATAGTTATACATTTAGTAAAATACATTTATATATAGTTATATATTATTATACATATAGTATATTTTGTTAGAAATATAGTTATACAGAATTATACATATAGTTATAAAATATTATATAGTTAAAAAAATAGTTTTGTCTAGTAATAAATATAGTTATAAAATTAGTTTACATAATAATAAATATAGATATAAATACTTTTATATCTAATGGCATATGATTATATAATTATACAAGTGTTTTAATATAATATTTGTTCTTAAATATTTTTATAAATGTTATTTATATATAATTATATATATGAAACACTTTTATAAATTTTATATAATATATATATCACATTTATCTAAACATTATAAATATTATATATTTATATAAATATTAATATGTTAATAAATATTTACAAAAATGTATAAACATTATATATGTTATATAATTGTTATATATGAAATTATATAAATGGATAGTTTTATGTAAATGTTGTATAGATATTTATAAACATTAATACATATGTATAAATATTTATATATACCATTATATGTTTATATAAACATATCAGTGTTTATATATAATGTAATACGTTTATATATATTAATGTATAGACATTTATATATAATGTCATACGATTATATAAAAGTATAAAAGTTTATATATAATATTATTTTTTTATAATATCTTTGGAGACAACAAAAATAGAAATGATAAACATTAAGTTTGTTTTTTCTTAAGTTACAAAAGTAAAAATATTAAGCATAATTTTTTTTAAGTTACAGAAGCAGAAAACATATGCAAACAATTTGTATTCGAAATAGATAAAACCCTAAAAATTTAAATAGAAAGAGAACAGTGTTTAGACTGACCATTTATTATTTGATTACTAGTGTAGAGTAAAAATCATATAAGTGATATTAAAATAGAAGAAAAAAGAAAGAAAATTGGGGGAAAAAAATCAAACATAAATATTCTATAACAACCAAACTCTACCAATGGTAATTAAATTGATAAAGATAGAGATATGTATATAGCATTCCAAAGGAGAAGAGATATGATAATAGTACCTCGTAACAATAAGAGATAGATTTTGTAGGTTGCTCCCTTAGTCCTGTTTCGCTTCTCTTCTCATCATCGTTGAAAGATAGAAAAAATGATAAGTGCTTAATGCCTTAGCATTTTTTGACAAGGAAACTATAAATGCAAAATTAGATGTAAATGAATAGAAAATAAAGATATAAAAATATAAAAGTAAACTAAAATTATAAAAAATAAATAATTTAAATAAAAAAAATGAAATAGATTTTTATTTAACCATAAATAATATTATTTCATTAATAAATAAAATAATAATATATAATAATAAAGTATTTCATATATATATATATATATTATGTTTATAAATTTAAAAGATTTTGATTTTATTTTTTTTAATATAATAAGAATAATTATAAATGCGTAAAATTTGAATCTTTTATTCATTAAAAATTTGAATAATTTAAGTGTTCATTTAATAACCATGCTGAGATATTTATTTTTTAAATCATCAAAAATTTTTTGATGTAATTAAAATAGTTATCTATTAATCTTTAAATATCAACTTATTTTTTTTTTAATTTTATGAAAAATTTGAATTTTTTTTATAATTCAAAAATTTCAAATCTTTTAGTCATTATATTTTTAAAAGATTCTAATAATCATAAAATTATTTTTTTTACTTTAATAATATAAATATTTGCTTGTTTATTCATTAATTCATATATTTTTGTAAATTTTTATATTTAATCAAATAATTGTTTATTTTATCTTTTTATTAGTAGTTATTTTTATTTATGTTTATTTATTAATTAAAATATTTAAAAAATTATTATAATTATATAATAATTTATATAATGTTTTTTAATACTAATATTTAAATATGATATTTAAAAATTAAGGGAACAAATTTTGTATAATTTATAATTAATTTATAATAAAAAAATAGTTATTTTAGTCTATTTTAATATAAATTTTTAGTCGTATTTATGTATTTTAAAATTTTTAATCTATAATATATATTATTATTATTATATAAAGAGATTATGTCTTTCAAGGATCGCTCATCTATAGACAATGACATACCTTTAATATAAAAAATTAGATAAATATTAAAATAAATAATGCTTAAAAAATTAAATCATTAAAGATTAGTGATGGAAATTATCATTAACCCAAATAGATAGGAAAAAAATCCTTAACTAAATGCATATATTTTGAGAAAATAAATATTAAGGAATAATCTCTTTCAATTATATATAAAATCATAAAAAAATAAATTTAGATAATTATTTAGCGATGGGTTTTGTCTCGTTCTAATTAGCTAGGGATATTCCATCTCTAATTTCGTCACTAATTTTCCATCTTTCCTTTGAGCGAATATCTACGATAATTTTAGTGATGGAAGATTTTCATTTGAACATTTCCATCACTAATCCATCACTAATCCATCACAAAATTTTAATTTATTGCAAAATCAAAAATCAATTGTTATACCTTAGCTAATCCCTAGCAAACTTTCTAAGAAATTTATGCCTAGTTAAATTTCCATAGCTAAATAAATATTTTTTTGTAGTTATCAATGTGTATATCTATATGTCTAACTAAAATATGTCTATTTATTTGTATATTTATCAGTCTAACTATCTTTCTATCTATCTATTGATCTAGCTATATATTTGTCTATCTATCTATCTACCTATATGTCTATCTATCTTTCTATTTTTCTATCAATCAATCAATCAATCTAATTATCAATCAATCTATCTATATGAATATATATTTCTCTATCTATTTGTCTATCTATTTGACTATCTATCTGCCTATCTATCTATCTATTTATCTATTTCACTATATATCTATCCATATATCCATATATCTATCTATCTATCTATCCAACTCTCTATCCATCTAACCATAAGTATATCTATCCATTTTTCTATTTATCTGTCTATCAATTTATATATATCTGTCTATCATTTTGTGGATTTATTAATCTGTCTATCTATCTATCTATCTCTCTATTTGTCTATATATATCTATCAATCTTTTGGTCTATCTATCTGTCTGTTTATGTGTCTATCTATCTATCTATCTATCTATATGTATATATATTTTTCTATCTATATGTCTATTTACAATATATATAATAGCATATGTATCAATTAATCTATCTATCTGTCTATCTATCTATATATCTATCTATTTTCCGATCTATTTATTTATTTATGTGGGTGTGTGTGTATCTATCTATTTATCTATCTACCTATCTATCCATATGCCTATCAATTTGTTTATCTATCTAATAATTTGTCTATTTATCTATCTATCTATCTATCTTTCTACCTTTCTATAAATATTTATATCAATCTGTCTATCTATCTTACTTTTAATCTCTCTATCAATCTAACTTTTAATCTATCTATCTATCTTCTATTATTAATTGTATATAAATTTGTCTATCAATCAATCTATCTATTTATCTATCTACCTTCCTATATATATATATCTATCTGTCTGTCTATCTATCTATATGCCTTTCTATCTATTTAATTGTTTATCTATCTATCTGTCTGTCTGTCTATCTGTCAATCAATCAATCAATCTCTCTATCTATATATCTTTATATCTATATATTTGTCTATCTAAATTTCTATCAATCAATCAATCTATATATCTATCTATGTATCTATCTATCTATTTGTATATCTATTTATCTATCTATCTGTCTATCTCTCTATCTATATATTTAACTTTCTAAATGTCTATCTATTAGTATACCTATCTATCTATCTATATAATTAACTTTCTAACTATCTATCTATCAGTCTATCTATCTATCTATCTATTTTTCTATCTATCTATCAATCTATATGTCAATCTATCTGTCTTATCTATTTGGATATCTACCTATCTATATATATGTCTATCTTTATATGTATCTCTCTATTTATCTATCTGCCTATCTATTTATTTAATTATTTGTCAATCTATCTGTCTATCTATTTGTCTATCTATTAATGTATCTATATATATATCGGTTAAATATATGTCTATCTATCTGTCTATCTATTTGCCTATCTATTTGTTTATTTATTTGTCAATCTATCTGTCTATCTATTTGTCTATCTATTTATTTATCTATATATATATATATATCTATCAAATATATGTCTATCTATCTGTTTATCTATCTGTCTATCTATGTATCTATATATCTATCTACCTATCTTTTTGTCTATATTTTTGACAATCAATATGTCAATCTATCAGTTTTTTTTATAAAGTTTGTTTTATTAATTATATAACCCTCTTTTTTGGAGGGGGAATACCATTGTTTACAAGCTAATTTCTACCCATTTCTCATTTACATCCATTCATAAACTTTAACATACAATATTTAAAGTAACATTAAAACTATCAAGTGCCATGAAAGTGCACTTTTCTTTCTCTTTATGAAGTTTCTTAGTGCTGAAATTTCTATTTCCATTAAACTTCTGCCATTAAATCTTTATGCTTTGTGTTTCCAGTTTGCTAGCTGCCATTCATGTTTATTTAGCTCTGCTAATCTTCTAGTCCATTTGATTCTTTGAGCTTTTTATACTTGCATATGCTTGTTCTGTTCAGATTTCTTCCCAGTAGTTTTGTGACCCCTGCAGCCTTTTTTTTTGGAAGTTCTACCAGCATGCTATCCTCCTCGATACTTATTGCATACACTTATAATTGACACTTTTACACACTAGCTTTTACAGACACTTATACTACTTAACACTTATTTACAAACACTTATAATTCTTATTAATCTTGCTGACACTTCTGTATAACAGATACTCCAAATACTCATAACAGATATCAGCTTTTTCCAGGCTCATATCTGTTAGTTTTACAAAGCTGAGGTCTGTCAGCTATTTCAAGTTGATATCTGTCTACATATACATGTAAACAGACCAAAAGCAACTGGAAAACAGCTTTTACCAGCTTTTTCCAGCACATACTACCTACATGTACATGTAAGTAGATTGGAAAACACCAGCTGAGTTTTCTAGAATAGCAGTTTTGGAGATTGTATAAGTTCCAGTACTTGCACAGTAGAGATCAGTTTTCCAGTACATGCACGGCAGAGATCAGTTTTCTAGTACTTGCACAGCTTTTTCAAGTTGATATCTATCTACATGTACATGTAAGTACATATACATATAACATACATCAGTTTTCCAGAACAGCAGCTAGAAAACCCTTACAGAAGTTCCAGCAGTTTTGTAAGAGTGTCTACCTTACACCAACTTACATCAGACCCACCAACTTACATCCTCACACCTTTACAGACCCTTATATGTGTCTGCAAGAGTGTCTACCTTACACCCTTACAAACCCTTATAGACCCTTATACCAACTAACTCCCTTACAGCAACTAGATAGCAACAGCAACCTAATCAACAGTCTCAACTTCATCCTCTCTTCAAGTCAACTTTTCCCTTTTTTAGCCAAAATTCTTCATGTAATTCCCTGCAAAATTATTAACAAATATACTACAATTCTATGCAATTAGTATTAGAGTGTCTACCTTTACTTTCTTCACTGCTCCTTAAGCCTTTAACCTATGTCTGAAAACAAACCCAAAAAACACAACCAGGCAAAACAAATATCCAATATTCCAATCTTTACATGTTTTTTTTAGTCTATCTTTTATTGCCTTCCCCACAGGACCGGGGTGGATCTTCATTTGTTTCATGACCTCCCCTTGTAATAGAGTTTATATCTGCAAAACATTCATGTAAGCTTTTTTTTAATAAATATCAAATTTTAAAAATAAGTTCTTCTCTTCCCCTCTTTATCCTTTAGATCTAAGTTTTAATTTTTGTTTTTTTTGAATTCTAATATATGGGAAACCTATTTTATCTAAACTTATTAAACCTTTATATTTGTCAGGGATATCTTTCCCTTCAAATTTTTGAAAACCTCTCTTTATACCCTCTTCTGCTAATTTATCTGTCAAAGTATTTGCTTCTCTGAATATATATATAATTTCCCCTATAAGTTCTATTAGTAGTGTTTTAATTTTATCAATATCTTTTTCTAGGTTCCATAGTTCTTTTTTCCTATTACCAAATCCACTAATAAACTCGAATCAACCTGCACTTGAATATTCTGAAAATTATTATCTTTACATATTTGTAAACCTTTATACAAAGCCATAAGCTCTGCATCCATGGGGAAGGAAGCCCAAACTAGCTTCCTTTAACGGAAAGCATAGATCTTCCCATTTTTTCCAATGCAGCTTATTTTTGCTTCCATATTTTCCCCATAGGAAGTTTGACATTTCTCTTTCTAGTTTTCTTATGATTTTTTTCGGTGGCTGTAAAGACATTAGAGTATGTGTCAGTGACCCCTGCAATACATGTGAGATTAGAGTAACTCTTCCTGCCATACTTAGTAGATTTTCTTTCCAGCCTGCAATCTTTCGCCTTAATTTAACCACTAGGAATGCTAGGTATTCCCCCTTTAGCTTTCCCTCATAGATCGGGAATCCAAGATACATTAGCGCACCCTTTTTATGCATGAATCTGGTGATATTTTTTATCTTTTGAGCTATATTTTCAGGATATTTTTCTGCTATCATAAATTGACATTTATTCTTATTCAGCATCTGTCCAGTTTCTTCTTCCATTGTATTTAGTAATTTCATCATATGCATTATGGATCGGTTACTAGCATTTGAGAAAATTATAATATCATCTGCATACACCAAGCAGCACACCATCGGTGTGTTTCTTGGTTGCTTATATCTAACAATTTTCCCATCACTAATTTCCTTTTTCAAATTTACAATAAAGAGTTCTAGATAGATATTGAAAAGGGAGGGAGAAAGAGGGTCCCCTTGTCTAAGTCCTCTTGAGTTTTTAAATTATTTACCTGCTTGCCCATTTATAAGTATTCTAACCCATACGCCTGATATACATCTATGTATTAAATCTATCCAAAATTCCGAGAAACCCATTTTTCTCATTAAATAACATAATATTTCACATTCCACCCTGTCAAATACTTTAGAAAGATCTAGTTTCAATATTATATTACGTCCTCTCGACTTAGCTCCTATCTCTCTAATCAATTGTGAGGCTAGATTGATGTTTTCCATCATCAATCTGTCATTAACAAAATCTATTTGTTCTATCGATATAATAGATGGGAGGATCTTACTGAGTCTACTCTGAATCACCTTAGCTAATATCTTGTAGATTGTATTACATAAACTAATTGGCCTGTAGTCTTCTCCTGTATGTGGGTTAGATTTATTAGGGACCAAAACAATATAAGAATTAGTACATGCCTTTGTAATTTCTACGCCTGCAAAAATCCAAACAATGGCTTTGACTAGCTCTTTTTTAATGATGTTCCAGCTGCGCTGAAAAAACCCATTGTTCCATCCGTCAGGACCTGCAGTGCTATCTTTATTTGCATTAAAAACTGCCTCTTTGACTTCTTCTTCTGTTGAGAATTCTTCTAAAATTTTATTATCATTTTCTGAGACTTTTCTCTCAATATTTTGAATTAATGTGTTTTTTCTCGGAGTAAATGGCTTGCATAATAAATTTTTGAAATATTCTTCTAATTCATTTTTTATATCCTCTTCTTTATCTAGCCATTTACCATTAGATGCTTTTAACCCTTTTATTTTTTGTTTTTGTATTCTTACTTTGAATGTTACATTAAAGAATTTTGTATTTTTGTCTCTATCTTTTAACCACTTGATTCTCGCCCTTTGCTCCCAAAAAACTTTTTCCATATGCATTCTAAGTCTTAATTCAGCTTTAGCCTTGCTCAGCTAGATACGTGAGCTCTCGTCTTTTTGATCAAACTCCATTTCCAGGGTAGCCACTTCCTATTCCATTTCCTGAATATTTTTATTGATTTTTCCAAAAATCTTCTTATTCCATTTGCTTAATGCCTGACCTTTATCCCGCCAATCTTGTCCACCCTTTTAGTGTTAAGTAGAACTTGATCCAGCCTAGACCAGATCGCTTTCCTCCTCTTCCAGTTGTTACACCATGTAAAGTTAGAACCTAGGAAGTCTGCTTCCATTAAATTTGCTCTTGAAATTGCCTCATTAAAATGAGCTAATGCCATTTGGTCAGGAGGTCTTCCTCCCCTTTTTTCATTAGCATTTCTAATTACATAGAAGTCTCCTCCAATAATCCATGGAAAATTTAATGCTGCTATTTTTTCCATCTCCTTCCATAGAGCTTTTCTTTCTTCCTTAGCATTGCTTAGATACACCACAGATATGATCGAGTCTTGAAGGCTTCCTAATTTAAAGCTTATAATCTGCTCAGCTTCTGCTATAATTTCAATATCCATCGATCTTTTCCACAAAATCCATAATTTACCATTTACATTTGAAAAGGTCTTTTCAAGATCAAGAACATTCCTATATTTATCTAGCTGATCTTTATTTACCATTGGTTCAGCTAGAATAACTATCTTAATTTTAAATATTTTTATAAATTTTCTTAGTCTATTTAAAGTAGGAGAGTTCGCCACTCCTCTTAAGTTCCAATATAAGCTATTAAACATTTCAAGTGAATTTTGCTTGTGCTCTAGTCGTATACTTCAAATCATATTTCTTGTTAACATGTTTTTTCGTGTTTCTTGGGGGTTTGTTTGAACTTGGTGGAGCTTGTCCTATTGTGCTTAATAATTGTATTTTTTCCAGGCTTTTGCTCAATTTTCTAATAGCCTCCATTGCCATCTCGCTCTCTTGTGGGATATTACTCCTTATTTTCTATTTTTTTATTTTTGAATCATCATGTGTTAGTTTTGATTCAATCTTAGTTTCTTGCATGCTTGTGCTTATTAAGGGCCAGCTTTTTGCGTCTGTTTATTCCTCCGATAATTGATCATCCTCCTCCCTATTATATTCTACCATTTTCTCCACTGTTATTGTCTCTCTCCCCCTTCCATTCTCTTAGTTCTAGCTATCTTTCCTCTTCTATCTTCCAGCCCCTTTACTCCCCATTCAGCCTCCTTGGATGTCTCCTCTAGCCACTTTCTGATATCTAAAATTTTTTCCCATTCTAAAAACTTTTCCAGCCTTGTATCCTTGCTTATGTCTCCCTCTTTCTCTGCCCTTTCTGCCTCCCTCTCACTTTCCTCAGCCTTGATTCAATCTATCAGTTTATCTATCTATCTAACTTTATGTCTATCTATATGACTATCTATCTATCTAATATTCTATCTATATATCTTTTTATCTATTTATATGTTTATCTATCTGTCTATCTATCTTTCTATCAAACTATCTATCTATATGTCTATTCATTTCTCTTTCAATCTGTCTATCAATATGAGTATCAATCTATCTTTCAGAGCATCTGTCTATCTATTTGTCTATCCATCTGTATATATTTCTATCTAACGATCTATTAGTTTATCTTTTTATCTATATATAAGTCTATCTTTCTATGTATCTCTTTGTCTATTTATCTATGTTTGTGGGTGTGTATATCTCACTAACTGTCTGTCTATATATTTATCTATTTGTCTATCTTTCTCTGAATTAATCAATCAATCAATATGTTCCTTTATTTATGTATATATTTATCTATCTTTCTATCTATTTATTCATCTATCTATCTGTCCATCTATCTATCTATTTTTCTATCTATTTTTCTATCTATTTTTCTAATAATTTATCAAACTATCTGTCTATGTATCTATCTATCTATCTATGTATATGTTTATTTATCTATCTATCTATCTATTTATCTATATATTTGTCTATCAATCCATCTATCTATTTGTCTTTCAATTTGTCTATCAATCAATCTATTTATCAATTTATGAATCTCTCTATGAATCTATCTATCAATCTTTCTACCAATCTATCCATTGATTTTTGTATCAATCTATCTATCAATCTGTGTGTGTGCGTGCGTGACTATCTATCTATCTATATTTCTATCTATCTATCTATATTTCTATTTATCTATCTATATATCTATATATCTATCTATCATTCTATCAAATTAATCTATCTATTTATCTATCAATTTATTTAGCAATCTTTTTTACACTCTATCTATCAGTCTATCAATTGGTCTATCTATATATCTATCAATTTGCTATCAATATGTCTACAATCTATCTATCAATCTATCTTTCAATCTATCTTTCAATGTTTCAATCTATCTATCTATCTATCTATCGGCCTATGTATCTATATATCTATCTATGAATCTATTTATCTATCTTTCTCTCATCTCTCTTTCTATCTATATGTCTATATATCTATCTATCTTTCTATATCTTTATATATTGTATATTTATCAGTCTTATAATCTATCTATATATCTTTCTGTCTATCTATCTATCTATTTATCTATCTATCTATCTATGTATTAATTATATATCTAACAATCTATTAATCAGTATGGTAATCTATCTATCAAACTATCTATCTATTTATCTTTCTATCCATCTCTATTTCTATTAATGTGTCAACTTGTCTATCTGTTTGTCTGTCTATTTGTTTGTCTGCCTGCCTGCATAATTGTCTACCGACCTGAGTGTCTTTTATATCAATTAATCAATCTATCTATCTATTTATCAATATGTCTATCAATCCTTCTATCAATTAATATATTTGTTTATCTGTTTGTATATTTATATGTTTGGCTGTCCTTCAATCTTTCTATGAAAATACCTATCAAACTATATATAAATCAATCTATCATTATGTCTATCAATCTATCTATTTATCTATCTATCTATCAATTTATCCAACTGTCTATCTATCTATGTATATATCTGTCTATCTATCTATCTATCTTTTTATCTATCTAACTATATATCTATATATCTATCTATGTCTTTGTTTATCTATCTATTTGTCTATCTATTTGTTTATCTATTTGTATATCTATTTATCTATCAAACTATCTTTCTATATTTCAATTTGTGAATCAATCTGTCTAACTATCGATATATCAATCTATGTATGAATTTATCTATATAACTATATATATATATATATATATATATATATATCTATCTGTCTATCTATTTATTTGACTATCTCTTTATCCATGTGTCAATCTATTTGTCAGCCAATGTGATTGACCATATGCTTCCCTAATTGTTTGTTTATCTATTGTTTTTTTTGTTTTCCTATCTATTTATTTGTCTATTTGTTTATATGTCTGTGTGTCTTTCTATCTATGTATTTATCTATCTGTCTATCTATATGTCTGTCTATCTATACGTCTCTCAATCAATATATCTATCTATCTCTATATATATATATATATCTATCTATCTATCTATCTATCTGTCTGTCTGTCTGTCTGTCTATCTATTTGTCTAACTATCTTCTATCCATATTTCTATCTATCAATCTATTTATTTATCTATGTGTATATCTATTTGTTTGTTATCTATGTATCTGTCTATATATATAAATACATCTATCTATTTGTCTAACTATATTCTATCTATCTTTCTATTCATCAATCAATCTATCTTTCTATCTATCTATCTATCTGTATATTTATTTGTATATATCTATCTGTCTGTCTATCTATCTTTCTGTCTATCCATCTATCTATTTATTTGTTTATCTATTTATCTATCTATAAATCTATCTATCTATATATCTGTTTATGTATCTTTCTATCCTTTTGTCTATCTTTTTGTTTATCTATCTGTCTATCTATTTATCGATCTATCTATCTATGTGTTTATCTATCTATCAATTTATCTATATTCCTTTTTTCTATCTATCTATCCATCTATCTATATATCTTTCTATCTATTTGTCTCTATAACTATCTATCTATCTATCTATATTTTAGTGTATCTATCTGTCTATCAATTTATCTATCTATGTATTTGTTTATCTATCTATCTATCTATTTGTCTATCTATTTGTCTTTCTATCTATCTATATTTCTTTCTATTTATCTAACTATCTATATTTCTATTTCACTATAAAAAATATTTGTTTAGCTATGAAATTTAGCTAGGGAAATAATCCCAAGTTAATTATCTAGGCATTAGCTAGCGAATATTAAGAGATGTTTGATTTTACATCGAATTATAAATTATCAATGGATTTGTGATGGATTAGATTTCAAAATATTTGATTGAAAATTGTTCCTAGCTAATATTATCGTAAATTTTCACACAAAGAATGGTGGTCATTTTAGCAATAACTTTAAATTTGGATTTTCCCTTGCTAATTAATGAAAGATAAATCCCTCGCTAAATAATAATTTGAAATTTTTCTTAATGATTTTATATTTATTTACTAGCGATTATTCCTTAAATGATAATTTTCAAAAAATATATGTATTTAGATATGAATTTTTTTCTTGCTATTTTGGCTTGGGATAATTTTCATCGCAAATCTATAATGAATTAATTTTTTTATATTAATTTTTTTAATATTTTATGTAATTTCATATATTATATGTATGTCATGGTCTATGGATGAGCAATCCTTGAAAGTCTCATTCTTCTCATATAATTATAAAAATAGGATATTATAAATAAAGAATTTATATTAATACAGGCTAAAAAACTATTTTATGATTATAAAATTTTAAATAAATTATACAAAATATTTTTTCAAAAAATTTAATTATGATAATTAAATATTTGTATTTAAAAAACATTAAATAATTAATTATATAATTATAATCATTTTAAAGATATTTTAATTAATAAAAAAACATACATAAAAATTACTACTAATATAAAACTAAAATATTTAATTTTATGATTAAATAAATACAATTATACAAATATCTGAATTAATGAATAAACAAGTAAAAATTTATATTTAAAAAAAATATTTTTATGATTATAGGAATTTTTAAAAAAATATTTACTAGAAGATTTTAAATGTT
Organism: Sapria himalayana; assembly: GCA_029783825.1. Lineage (NCBI taxonomy): Eukaryota > Viridiplantae > Streptophyta > Magnoliopsida > Malpighiales > Rafflesiaceae > Sapria > Sapria himalayana. The sequence goes on along the minus strand of JAREIK010000306.1, from coordinate 656,434 downwards.
TGAATTATAAAAAAAAATTCAAATATTTTATAAAATTTAAAAATAATAAATTGATATTTAAAGATAAATACATAGATGTTTTAATTATATCAAAAATATTTTGAAGATTTAAAAAATAAATATGTCATTGTGATTATTAAAAGAACACTTCAATTATTTTTTAGATTTTTAAAAGAGTTATTTAAAATATTACTAGTGAAATTTTTTTTCCTTGTCCTAAAAACACTTAATTTTTATCCCTGCAAACACTTTTGAAAAGTACTACCAAACTTACCTTAAGTTGATTTGAATTTAAATTGTATATTTTGTCCTTACTAAAATTTCTAAGAATTAAGCAATTGAATAAGATCTTTTTTTTAACTTTAAAATTTCATTTTTATTAAAATAATAAATATATCTTATTTGTAGACATGTATATACTTAGTTTTATACTGTAGTATATACATACATATATACCGAGTATATACATTAGTGGGTGCATATATTTATTTGTAGACATGTATATATTGACATACATACACACTCATTTACACACAGACACTTAAATATATAATTGCTCAAGCTGGTCTGGTCATCATCGTGAATTGCTCACTGATGTAGGCAATAAAAGCCATTGATATTAGACGTTTCCTATAGATGTGAGATGATGATATCTCTGGTCCAAGCCAGCCAGGAAGCTAAAAGTTGGTCTAAAAAATCTTAGTAATTATATTGATATGCAATTATCACATTGTACAACACGAACGTATGAGTAAATAAGTTTTTTTGCTCTAGGTTCTGCAATGATTGGTTCTAATTGTACTAAGTCTTAGAATGATAATGATGATGATGCTCGTGTAGTGTCATGTAATTCTGGTCCATGGGGAATATCGGGTCCTATTTTGGGAAAAACAGCTCCCATCCTCGTCAAAAACTCTCTCAATCTCAAGTTCATCAGTCGCGCATCATCACCCGCCCTACTTTTATTATTAGCAACAACATCGGTGGTAATGGCAGTAGTGGCGGTAGCGGCGGCAGTAGTAGTAGAAGTGGCAGTGGTAGTAGCATCAATAGCAATAACAACAAATGTAGTATATACATACGTATATACTCAGTATGTACGTAAGTATAATACTATAGTATTTTATGTACATATATACTGAGTATATTTGTACTCAGTATATATGTACACATAATACTACAGTTTATATGTACCTATACTACAATAATACATGTACCAATGAAATGCTAGTATATATGTACATATATACTGCAGTATTATATAGTTGTTAAAACATATCTTTTTTTTATTTATTATGATTTGATTGAATGGTTTAAATTTCTTATAGATATGGTACCGCATTATTCCACATACGAAGATTGTATAAGTGAAGGAATTTTTCACTAGACATGATGCACTGTGACTTAGACATCTTTGTCACAGTAGAAAGTTGGTGTTCGAAGGAACAGAGAGAAAGAAAGAAACGTCAATACATAAATAGATTATACTTTATGCATTGTCGGTAGATACATTGATGAATAAGATGTAATAATATTTTATTATTTTTTTTGTTTTAATTATGTAAAATATTGTATTAGAATAAGTTATTAAATGATTTTTTTAAAATTTATAAATTATCATTTATAGTTTCTATTTTTATTCAATTTTATATAAAAATATTAAATTATTTATTTAAATAATTTTAAAATAAATCAAATTCTGAAAATAGTTTTAAAATTAAAATAGCTAGGGATAACTTTATTAGCAAGGGAAAAATCACTTAAATAGCTTGAAAATTAGCTAATTTAGCTTAATTAGCAAGGGAAAAATCCCTTGCTAAATTAGCTTGATAATTTTCCCAAGCTAATTTAGCTAGGGATAACTTTATTTTAGCAAAAAAATTTTTCCATCGCTAAATTTATTTGCTAGTGATTTTTTTATCGCTAATATTTAGGGGTGAGCACTTTAGTTAGGGAAAGCTTCCGTCATTAAATCAATTTAGCGACGGAAACTCTCATAGCTTGCTAATTTAGTTAGAGAAATTATTTTTGTAGCTAAGGATTTTTCCGTCGCTAGATTATTAGCTAGGGACACTTTTCCTCACTAATTTTTAGTGATGAGTACTTTAGATTGAGAACAGTTCCGTCATTAATCCATCGCTATGTTTGGTTTGGTGAAAGAAATTGCCTATTTATTTAGCGAATTGTCCCTAGCTATATGAGATTTTTTTTATAGTATTTATTTATATGTAACATTTATAAGAATATTTTAAACAAAACATTATATCAAACTCAAAAGTAAGGCATGGAATAATATGAGCTCTGATTTTTTCCGTTCAAGTGAAAAAGGAATCATAAATGATAAGATTATCCACTTAATGCAGTGCAAGCCATTGAGTGGAACAATAGGTATTTTTTGTTGCTTCTTTATGCATATCTGTTGTGTAGCATAAATCACGTTGTAATTTGTTTTAGATTTTTAAGCTGGGGTTTGCATATCATATCTGGTGGGGTTATGTTGGCTTTGGTGATCATGAATATGTCTAGGTGAAAATATGCATGAAGAATGCTGCTTCTTCTTAGTTTTCTTAATTAAAATATGAGTCCTTATTAGGTAGACTTATCATTTGCATAACTGAAAGATTTAAATATGTTGTTTTGGCCCATCATAGAGTCAGTAGAAAATAATAGCTAAGACCCTAGTGTTAGCTATTATTTTCTATGCCACCACTATTAGTGTCACCATTACCACCTTTTTTCTACTGAATCCCTTCTTAGTCCATCAATGCCACTACTCTCTTGATCACTATAATTCTACCAGAACCTATGCATCATAGTAAGTGTTTATGAGGGAAGGCATCCATAGTTTTTTTTCTATTTTTAGGTGATAATTTTTAAAGCTATTGCTATATTTTTGTTTGATGAGGAGAATAAGTAGCAGATTTGATGACATTTTTTAGCAGCTATTCTAGTTCATTTTTCATTAAGTTGTGCATGATGAACATGCTCCTCAATTGGTTAAAGTATTATGTGATAAACTCAACTGGTGTAGAAGGGTACACCTCTTCCACTTATTTGCATTGCCTTAATGATTAAGGTGATAAAATCAACTAAGAATGATGGAACCCTAAGCAAAGATGACCAGTAATAGTGAATGAAATTGATCACTAAACCTTTAATGTCCGAGCCATCATGATCTTGATCTGAAATTATCATGAGATGACCATATCTTATTACTTTGACGCTATCATACTGCTTATGTTGTTGCAGCCCAAGAATCTTCTTGATGTTTTCAATTTTTTTTAATCTTAAATTAGACATTGATTGCCCATCATTTACATCAGCATCAATCACTTCTTCGGAAGGAACTGAGGTTAGAAACATACTTTCCACCCATCCTGCAGGCAAATTCAAAAAGATATACCAAATTGATGGAATCAGTAATGGGAAACCTTGTCGGACTAGAAGCCAAAATATTTCAAGAGCTCTATATTTTATATACATCGAATTTTATATGTTTTTTTTGATCCTTATTGTTCAAAACTAAAATGCATCACGAGTTTCAAATATGATATTTGATTCTAGTATCGTGCAAGTTCAATAACCTAAAAGATTTTCATCTGAGTAATGTTGATTTCTTCATCCAGATTATGTACGGGTTAGTTCTGAAGCTGATGTGCGAGAAGACCAAATATAGGCTTCATTCTCACGATGTGTCATAAGGCTCTGGTAGTGGACATCAATCTATTACTAGATTCTATCTTGGTGATGATTCCAATAGCTACTAGGTAATTATTTTATTTCTTCCATGTTCTAAAATTGTCTGTTAGAAATTCAATATTTGTTTTATGGATAAAAATTTGCACAATGATTGGTAAATGATATATCTATGCTGCAAAACTCCATAATTCTCTGAATCAGAATTATTCATGCATATTGGTAAATGCTATATAAGTGATGGTCATATATATAATTTTGATAAATTAATAAGATGCCAACCTTCATATCATTTAAGTTTGAATTGGTGTGTATGTAGGAAATGAAAGAAATGAAGAATGCAATACAATAAAAGATGACCTATATTGAGTTAAAGTTAGCAGCCTTGACAAGATAGTTAGCACACAGAGTTCTAGTAGAGTATCCACATATGAGAACCTATCACAAATGCATCATATGGTGAGGATGATGATTTAGTTTAAAATGATTATATACCTATGTTATATTTTTATTTTAATAATGTAACTATTATATCAAAATAAATTATTAACTACTTTTTCTTTTTGTTATTTTAAATAATAGTTTATAGTATATGTTTCTATTCAATTTAATATATAAATTTTAAAATATGTAATTAAATAATTTGTAAAAAAAATAAAATTATGAAAATAGCTTTGGAATGAAAATTGCTAGGGAATTATCTATAGCTAATTTAGCTAGAGAATTTTTTATACATTTTAAATCCAAAAATATTAATTATTATTCTTAATTACAATCAAAAATAGCAAGGAAAAATTTATAATTAGCTACAGAATTTGCTAGGGATATTTTCTAGTTAATATTTTATAAAGAGCACTTTAGATTGGGATAATTTTCATCAATAATTTGTCATTATTCTATTTTAGCGATGGGAAAATTACATATAGATAGATAGATAGATATATAGATCGAAAGATATTTAGATAGATTGATAGACAGACAGACAGACAGATAGATAGATTGATTGATTGATAGAAAGATGTATAGATATATAGATAGACAAATAGATAAACATATAGATAGAAAGATATATAGATAGATAGACATAGAGATAGAAATAAATATTGATAGATAGATAGAAAGATAATAGATACAAATAGATATACAGCTAGATAGATAGATAGATAAATGAATAGATTAATAGATAGATTAATAGATTGATTGATAAAAATATTAATAGACAAATTGATAGACAGACAGATAGCCATATTGATAGATAGTTAGGTAGATAGTTAGGTAGATAGATAGATAGACAAATAGATAGACATATAGATAGACAAAGAATTAAACAGATGGATAATCAGATAAATAGATAGATAAATAGACATATGATAGATAGATAGATAAGAAGATAGATAGCTAGAGAGACAAACAGACAAATAGATTGATTTATAGATAGATTGATTGATATATATAGATTGAAAGGTTGATTGATAAATAGAAAAATAAACATATTCATAGATAGATAAGTAGACATATAGATAGAAAGAAATATAGATTGTTGGATAGACAGATAGATACAGACAATGATATAAATATTGATAAAAAGATTGATATATTTATAGATAGATTGATAGATAGATAAATAGATAGATAGGTAGATAGATAGTCAGGTATATATATATATATATATATATAGAAAGATAGATAGATAGACATACAAATAGATAGATATATGGATAGATAGATAGACAGACATAAAGATAGATATATAGATAGATAGATTGATTGATAAGTAGGTAGATAGACAGATAAAAAAACATATAAATATATATTAGATAGAGAAATAGATAGACATACAGATATATAGATATATAGATATATAGATATATAGATATATAGATAGACAAATTGAAACATAGAAAGATAAATAGATAGATCAACATATAGATAGACTGATAGATTGCCAGATAGATAAATAGATAGATCGATAGAAAGGTAGATAGTTAGATAGATAGATAGATAGACCAATATATAGACAAATATATAGATAGATAGATAAATAGATAGATAAAAAAATTGATTGATAGTTAGATATATAAATAGATAGATATACATATTTATAGATAAATTAATAGGCAGATCGATAGATAGATAAATAGATAGATAGATAGTTGATAGATAGTTAGATTGATATAAAGATAGATACACATAGATAGACAGATAAATATACAAATAAATAGAGAGATAGATAGACAGATAAATTCATTGATAGATAGATAGACAAATATAAATATAGAAAGATAGAAAGAAAGAAAGAAAGATAAATAAATAAATAAATAGACATATAGATAGACAAATAGATTGGATATATAGCTAGGTCGATAGACAGACAGACAGATAAATAGATATATAGAATGATAGATAGACATATAGATAGATAGAGTGATAGACAGATAGCAAGACAAATATATAGATAGATAGATAGATAGAGAGACAAATTGATAGATATATTGATATACAAATAGATAGATATAAAGATAGATAGATAGATAGAATATTAGATAGATAGAGAGATAGACAAATAGATAGATAGATAGACAGACAGATAGATAAATACACAGATAGATAGATTGACAGATAGATAGACAAATAGCTAAATAGATAGATAGATAGACAGATATATAGATAGATATAAAGACTGATAGATAGAGATACATAATGATAGATAAATAGATAGATTGATAGATAAATAGACAAATAGATAGACCAGATAGATAGACATATAGATAGCTAGATAGAAAGATAGATTGATAGAAAAATTTATTGACACATTGATAGCCAGATAGATAGACAGATAGATAAATAAATTTATAGATAGAAAAGTAAATAGATAAATAAAGACATAGATAGATAGATAAAGACATAGATAGATAGATAAATAAAAATATTGATAGACTGATAGATAGATAGATAGATAGATTGATTGATAGACAGATTGATAAAAAGATTGATATACAGAATTATAGATAGTTTGAAAGATAGATTTATAGACAGATTGATAGACTCAGATAGATACATTGATAGATTGACAAATATATAGATAAATAAATAGGTACACAGAGATATAAACAAATATATAAATAGATAGATAGAGATGACTAAAAGAAAAATCTAAGGTAGCATGTAACAAGCTAAATGGAGTTTTTCTGTAGCTAAAGTGGATATAACGATGGATTAACAACGGAACCTTTCCCAATCTAAAGTAGAAGTGTCGAACGAGTCATGCTAGGCTGGCCCAGCATTATTTTTGTAGGCCCAACTGTGCTACAATGCCAGGCTTGGCACGGCTACAATAACCATGCCATGCATGGCCCTGCACGGTTTATTCAAGCAAGGCTTGGCATGGCTCGGTTGGCACAGTTGGTTTTTGGTCGTGCCTGGTCAAGCCTGTACGGCGTGATTTAAAAAAATTTAAATTTTTTTTTTCATCTTTTGTTTAGAATATTTTTGTATTTATAAAATATAAATTAGATAATAATTAAAAATATTTAAATTATAAATTTTAAATATTTGAATAGTTATATAGTTTATCTTTTTTATGTTATTTGTTTTAATTATGTTTTAATTAGATTATAATTTATTTGAATAATATTTTAGAATTTTTAATGAAATTATTAAAAATAAATATAAAATAATCACAAATTTTATTTAACAAAAATAACAAGGTTACGCTCACAAAGCCAATTGCCAAATAGCCAAACTAATGCAAATACAATGTAAATAAAAATAAGTACAAAACATCGAAATCAAAAATCAGAATCAAGAATAATTTATAAGGAACAGCATAGCTGTAACAAAAGTGTCGCTGTCGGTGTGTCGGAATCCTATAATCGTCAACCATCAAGCATCAAGTAGCAACCTCATCAATAATCTATCTTCGTATCATTATCATTTTCAACCTCAATATCAATATCACTATAATATGGATCATCAATAGTAATCAACTCCTCTGTATTCACTGTAGTCCCACTCCCAGTCCCAGCATGATCCTTAATGCTAAACCTCGAATCCTCCCAATCCTTCATGCATACTAAAGCCTCAACAATATCTTGACATAATCTTGATCTCCTATCCAAAATCACATTCACTGCAAAAAAAAAGTAGGCTCTACTGCTGCGCTCGACATTGGAGGAGTCAATAGATCTTGTGCCATCTTATATAGCACGAGAAAGTTAACTCATATGATTTCTACAACTATAATATATCAATATTATTAGTATTAGAATGTGATAGGATTGAGCAGTAATCGGTATCTAAGTATCGAGACAGCTCGCTCATATTCGATGGTCCACCCCGTCATTTTCCCAAAGCTAACTAATTGGAAAAATCATCATCTTCGAATATGGTATCAATGCCCATACTCATAGCCTCACTACTACTACCACCATACCTAGTATCAAAGTATGTGAAAAGGTCAGTCAACTTCTCATGAATAAACCCTTCAGGCGAGTCTTCTAGGTTCATGCACGAGGAAATGTAAGTCAAAATGTTATCTACCCCTTCCACCTTAACCCTAAGGTCCATGCATGTAACGAGATAATAAAGAGATGGAATGGTAAACCAGTACTTTAAGTACTTGGTTTCCAAATTTGTAACCATATGGCTAAGTTTCGGGTCAGCTCGATACTTCCTAAACATGCTACTAATCTTGCATATGTACTTGAGTGCAATGCAAGTCATGTGAGTATAAACCAATGAACACAGGTTCATAATGTAATAAAAAATTTTCAGGAATCATAAATTAAATTCATAAAAGCCAGTTAGTGTCATCACAAAAAAGTTCGTCACCCTTACTATTGACGTAGTCGGATATCACGTGTTTGTATCCAAGACATGACTCCATCAGTAGGTACGTATAATTCTAATAGTGTCTCACATCCGATTAGAATTTCGTCTACTTAAGATTCACAGACAAACAGAGACTACCGAGCTCCAATTGTCTGCGAGGCAAACGAATGTATTTTAGTGAGTTACATATGTTTTCCAAAGCGGGGAAATACCCCTTCATCCCCACTTGCAGAATCATGTTAATCACATGACACATGCATCTGACGTGGAATATCTCTCTTAAAGGAGCGTCTCTAATATTCCTCACAAACATGTTAATCGTTACTTCATTATTAGATGCGTTATCGAATGTGATACCAAAATTATTTTTGAATTTTTTATTCTCTAAAGATCTTTAAAATACACACAAGAATGGCAAGCCCATCATGTGGATGGAGAATCTCGGAGAATCTTAAAATTTTCTTATTCACAATCCATTTCGAATCTACATAGTGGGTGGTGAGACATGCATAAGATGCATAATCGTGACTAGTCCAGATATCGGACGTCACGGACACCACTCCACTATATACCATAAATTCATTAATTATTAATTATTTTTCTAACTTATAATATTTAGTATATCGTTCCACGATGTGGTCATAGGAAACCTATGATAAGCAGGCTGAAAATATGACTGCATGATGCTCATTATCCTTGGATCTTCTGAAAATCTGATCAGAAGATTAATCAATGTGATAAGTACGGTCATGCCTTCCCAACCCAACTCGCTATGGTATATGAGGGCGGTAAACTTTAAGACTGAACTAGATCTAGTCTCAAAAATGTAAAGATAAGTTAGTCTTACCTAGGATCTAATGTACCATGTATTTTGGTGCATAATTTGGTATGCCTTTTAATGTGTCCAATCCCCAACACACTTTTTCAAGTTAAACTTTTCTTACAATATTTGTACCGTGCCATTTCTTATTCCTCACCCCTAATATTTTTTTGTTTTATTATATTAAAATGAGTCCAAACTACAGAAGTCCTCCTTATTTTTTGTTTTTTAGATGTTTAGGTTGAGATGACCGGAAAAACCAAAGTTTTAGTAACCTCAGAACTTTGTGTAAGATTTTTATTTTCTAAATTTAAATTAATTTTATTAGTATTTATATTTGTCATTTTTTTTTGGTTTTTATAGACAAGAGGATAGCTTAAAGAGTAGAAAGAAAAAAAATAGAATACTTGTAAAGTAGTGTAAAGGAAAAGCACATGCACCAAAAATCCAACTTCTTAAGACCGATGTAAACACCAACTAAAGACGAGCTTGAGTTGTGAATCCCGAAAAGCCTAGCCAAAATTCCAAGAAAGAGAATTTTTGGAGAGAGGTATGTGTGAGAGAGAGTATGTGAGATTTTATGTTTTTGAAAAACATAAAAATTAGAGAGAGGGGGTGGGGGCTTTTATTGAAAAAAATTTAGAATTTTTTTTAAATTAAGTATTTTTTTTTTGAATTTTTTTAAAAATTCTTTTAGGGCAGAATCATGTGGGCCATCGAATTCTGCCCCATAGCTGTTGGAGGCAAAATCCAACGGCTAAATTTCAAAAATTTTTCTTTAAATATTTGAACCATTGGCCGTAAGCCAGTAATAGGCTATTGATGTTTGGGTTGGTTTAGATTCGAGCCCGCCTAGTTTCTGGATCAATCAGGCTGAGACTCAACCTGATGGGGCAGTACGGTAGTGGTACATCAGTTCGTGCTAAAGTACTAAACCAACCAGGTCACAGTACCATGTCGGGCCAGGCATAGCACGAGGCCCAGTTGGCCACAGCACTACACAGCATGGGCACAGGCATAGGAAATTTCAGTGCCATGCCGGGCTAGGCACGACACAAATTGGCCCATTTGACACCTTTAATCTAAAGTACTTGTAACAAAAATTAAAGATTAAATATTTTTCCTAACAAAATTAGCAACAGAAAATTCCCTAGTTAAATTGTTGAGGGAAAATTACTTAGCTAAATTAGCGACGAAAAAATTTCTAACTTTATTCATTCCAAAATTATTTTCACATTTTTTATTTTTTACATAAAATTTAATTACTTTCTTTTTATAAAAATATAAACCATGAACCATTGTTTATAATTAACAAAAAATAAAACAATTAATAAAATATTTTGATATAATATATTACATAGTTAAAAGAGAAACATAACAAAACTTGATTACATCTTATCCTTCATCAATGTATCTAATGATAGTGCATAAAGTATAATCTATCTGTGAAATTGACATTGCTTTCTTGCCCCTACCTCCTCAAGATCTACATACTAATCTAGCACCTGAGCATGTCCCTCCATGGCCATCTACATTACTTCCTTTAGTTCTAGTCTGGATTTCCTCTCCACCTCCAACTCCTTCTTCCTTTTTTCTCACAATGCCCTTCTTGTATCTAGCAGCTCTTCCAACAACACTTTTTTTAACCTTGCGATCAGTTACATGTATGTATACTTCTGCATGTATGTATGTGAATGTGTCTGTGTGTGAATACAAACACATGTACTTTCATGCTAATACACATACCATCAAAGTCAATAGAAAGAAATAATTTAGGGATTAAAAACACACATTACACATATAGGTCTTTCAGGCATGGTCGGCATCTTCTAGTTCTTTGTCATTTGGTACTCCACGCAGATAGAGAACATTGTTACACCAGCACATGGAGCAATATATACTATATTTTACATACCAATAAAGAACATAACACAATATCACTAATAAACATATAGACTAGTGCATGCAACACCAACAGCTATTTGCAAGAAATTTCATACAATGAGATAATCATGAGCTTATTTTTAAATTACTGAATCAAGATTTCCCCAAGATTTCTAGTGAACTACCATCAACATATTCTTCTATGTTGCTCAGCTTCATGCATCAGTCGATGGTTAATTATAAGAAACTTAAAATGGAGTTTTGTATGAAAATAATATGTTTTAAATAAAAATTCCAAAATATGATGCTTGTTTGAAAAATATTACCAAACTAGTGCATCTAGAAATAGCATGGTAATGGACATCGTTGTTAATGACAGTCATTGCCATGCTATTGAATTTTAAAAATCAAGATCTTCATCAATGTCTGCCTCACTTGATGATGCCAAATTCGGGCTTGAATTTGGGTTTGACACAAGATCCAGTTTGGATTCATTTCTGCTTTCAATATTGCATCTTGGCGATATAGATTTCTAAGTGAGCAGCCAAGTTAAGTTGGTGGTTTGATCAAGAGATGATGCAAAAACTGAAGATGAAGAAGATGAATTTAACTTGATGGTTTTTGTGGATTGAAATGGAGAAGCCACTCGTGGCAAGCATCCCTTGATTTGTTGAAGTTGAAAGATTCACTCTAAATCTTGATTAAAGAAAAAAAACAAATCATTTAATAACAGGAAAAGGATATAGATACATTTGAGTATGACAAGGCCAATTTTCATATTTAATAAAACAAATAGGTACGTTATCATTGCCCCTCTTTTCTTCTTTATACTGTGGGAGCCATGACAATAAATTCGAGCAAGCATAACCTGCAGAAATTAACTCATTGTTTTGAACTTGAGATTCTATGTCGAGGTTAATGGAGCAATTAGGGCTGCATGTTGCGTTTTTTGTAAGTAATCCAGATTCAATCTTTTGCCAGCCAGAGCCACTCTCACATGTAGATGTTTTGCTCCTGCACCCATTTTTCTTCTTTTTTAAAACATCATCAAATGCACGACTAGTGAAATATGAAGTGTTTATGCATGCTTATATAGAATAGTTGACTCAAGAGTACATATGGATAAGTGTGTGGGTTTATGTGTTTGTGTGTGCCTTTGTGGGTGTGTAGTTGAGTCATTGATGGGTAGCATATATGACTCATATATCACACTAGAAAAATTTGAGAGAAAAAAGTAAAAAAAAAAAAGATTTGTTTTGCCCATTGAGATTGAGGCTAAGATTCAGGCTTTCAACTGGAACAGTGACTGGATAAAGTTCCCAAATAGTCTCCATAGAGGGAAAGCCTGCTTTACACTTAATGTAAGTTTGGAATGTGGCGATTCCCATGAGCCATATTCTTCGTCGCCTATTTCATAGATCAGACATTGCATCACTGTGATAATGTACTCTATAATGTTGGTACCTGCTTGCCAACTATAATTTAGCCAGATATCAGAGACCCATTTAAGATCACCCAAATATAAAACAATTTCTCTACTCGAATAACCATCTACAATGCACTTAAGCTCCATAAATTTTTGGCAAATATCTACTTTTGAATGATTCCTTAAAGAGAACAGAGGAAATGTTACTAATCTAATCATTTCCATTCTCTCCCTCACTCCTCTGACTATGCTCTCTTTGGTTGGCAGACACTCTCCCATAATCACTATGTTTTTTTTCTTACTCTCCATCACTGGGAAAACTCTCATCACCTCTTCAATATTTGTCAGTGTTTCTAATGGCGAGCTTAAGTCCTTCCCTAATGGTTCAAATTGACTAAAAGAAAGAAATTAAGGAGGAGATGAGTTGGCTACGGTAAGAGGTTTTATGGCTTCTTTCAGGTATGCATTAGGGAGAACTAGAGTGATATTTGCAATAGCAGCCATGGTGGTGAATGTACTTCTGGTACAAATATTCACAAATATGGTTTGTTCAACCTTTTTTATCACTAGGTTGGATGCCACACACTCTCTCGTCTTTCTCAATGCCTCCATTTAAAAACTTTTAAAATTTAATAGCCATCATTCATAATGCTGGCCTTTGATTTTTAAAAATTCAATAGCATGGCTCCTCTGACTACGCTCTCCTCTGACTATGCTCCTCTGGCATTTAAAAAGTTTCTCCCTTACTCCTCTGACTATGCTCTCTATGCTTGCCACATTCTCTTTCATAATCACTATGTTTTTTTTTCTCTCTCCATCACTAGTAAAACCCTGATAACATCTTTAGTCTTTGTCAGTGTTTCTAATGGCGAGCGTAAGTCCTTCCTTAATGGTTCAAATTGACTGAAAGAAAGAAATGAAGGAGGATAAAAGTTGGTTGTGGTGAGAGATTTTATGGATTCTTATGAATTCCCGAGAACTGGAGTGATATTTCTAGTGGCAGCCATAGCGGTGGATGTACTTCTGGAACAAATATCCATGGATACAGCTTGTTCATCCTTGTTTTTCACTAAGTTGGATTCCACACACTCTCCCATTATTCCCAATGCCTACATTTTAAAATTTTTAAAATTTAATAGCCGGCATTCAAAATGCCACCTTTGATATTTCAAAATTAATAGGGTGGTAATGACCATCGTTTATAACGACACACATTTTCACATTATTTCCAGATGTATTAGTTTGATAATATTTTTCAAACTAGCATTATATTTTGGATTTTTTATTTAAAATGTATTATTTCCATACAAAACTCATTAGAAAGTGCCAAACAAAAGGGAAATATAAGTTGAAATACAACAGGCTGCATGGTATTGAATTTTTGTACACTAGTAGGTTCATATAAGAGTCCACCGAAGCAAAGAAACCTAAAAGAAACCAAAGAAAAAAAATGAGAAAAAAATGCAATGCATAGGAAAAAAACACAAGGTTGCTCACCTTTGTTATCCATTCCCCACTTGAGTTTTACAATGACCGTCTTCCCAGCCAAGTTGTTAAGAAAAGGCTTAGGATTAGCTTGGATGGTCTGCAACATTTAGTAATAAAAAAACTAATCAACAGTACTATCATGCATGTATGCATCAGATATTTATCTACATTTTCTTAAAAATGGATAGGCATGTATTTATGCAATATACATGCATACAGCATGAATATAGTATAACTATATGTGTCAAAACACACACGCGCGCATATACACATGCACACACTATTTTTCTATCTTCTCATATTTATTTATCTTGTCCATATATTGCACCTTTCTAATTGAATTGAACCATTGATGCATGGAAATGGTCATTACCAAAAATCAAAATTTTTTTTCTAATCTACATATCCCACATGATCTAATATTTATTATTATGTTCTTTGCTCGAGAAAACTATAAGAAAACTTTTTTTATGAAAAATAAATGGCCATTTGAAAGAATATTTGATGGTTGTAAGCATGAATAGTTAATCTTGTTTTGATGCACGAGAAATTAAACGCTAGTATTAATAAATTTCATGAAAGAAAAAAATCTATGAATATCTCGTGTACACAAAAAATTGTATAAGAAAACTTGATTACTACTTCATATAGATTTTCCTCCAACCTCTCATTATCATCATTAATGAAATCTTATCTCAATACTATCATGAATAAACATTACTCTAACCATACGAACATGAGTTCAATCAACAAGAATACCAAATATACTTCTTCAGGATGCTTGTCAAATCACCTATCATGATGTTCAAGTAGGTGTCTTACCTGTACTCCTTTTCCATTATAATAGCCCATCCAACTTCAATGCACAACTTCACAGTTTCAATGCATTCAGTTTGTCACAATGCGATTTGGTTCTCCTTGATAAGAAGGGTCTACGCTCTATCCACGCAACCCAATAAAATTAAAAACAAAAAAAAACAAAAACATTCACAACTCAATGCTATGCCAAGCCTGTTATGAGCTCATTGAGAAATCGACATCTTACCTCTTGCATGTATTTGAGGTTGTGGAGCATCTGATCCAGCTCATAAAACTCAGATTCAGCAACATCCACCCCTATGGGTCACATATGGCATTGATGTAGTTGGAATCGATGCTTAAACCTTGTGAGCAATGATTTCAATAACACATGGTGGGAGTGTGATGGTTTTGATAACATACACTGAGCATATGAAGATTTGCATAGCACACAATGCATGGGTAATCATGGTAGCTAATGTATAGTGGATGCACTCCTTCTAGGGTTTTACAGCTCTTTCCAACACACACACCCCTAGAGTTTAGCTTTCCATTAGGTAGATTTTGATACCATGAAAAACATTAAATCACACAACATAAAATAAATATAATATACTTGATGAATAACCTCATACAAACAATGCCCTTATATAACATGTTATTTTAATTAGGGCAACTCATAGGATGAATAATCTCTATTACACTCTCGAAGTGTACTTGTGTGTGCTTGGTATGCCTCAATGTGTAAGACATGCTAATTCTTTTTCTAAAAAGTTATCAATAGAACAATGTATCAATTGATAATGTAGAGAACATGACACCCAGCAAAACATAAGCAATATCATAAACATCGTACTCATCAATAAGATTTTTATATATAGTATATATGTACATATAATATTATAATGTATATGTACATATACTAAGTATATATGCACATATATACTATAGTATATATACATATACACTTCAATATATAAGGATGTCTTATAGATATAGAACAGCAGGTTTAGATATAGATATAGAAAAGCAGGTAAAGTATTATCCCATTTATACTTCACAAAGAATGCACAAAACTACATTATCAACATTAATAAGAAATGTGAATATTAATTAAATTTTTGAAAATATATCTAAAAACTCTTAGTGGAAAACTTGGAAGACAAGCCAAGAGCTAGGCTTAGCGCATCAAAGTTTGTACATTGCCTCCCCACAACCAGAACTCTCTCTTGCTCCCAAGGCCTATAAGGGGGTTGCTCTGCCCCGCCACGCCTTGCATCACCATGCTCTTATGTAGTTTTCTTAGAATGTTTCTTCCCCTCTCCATGTGCTTGCACCAATGATTTTGATTGCTTAGCTTCATTGTATTAGTCCATCAACCCTGTAGTTTCTGCTGCCATATGGTTCCTCACTTGGTTTGAAGTAAGGGTCGTCACTTCATTGTATGCATCAACGTAACTACAGAACAATTCAATATGCACTCCTTAAAAACATTTTGTCCTCAATAAAAACAAAACACATGCAAAGAAAAAAAGAGGAACAAAACTTAAAAAATTAGATGTTTTGTCTTCCAAATATAAAAAAAAGTAAATGGCTACAAAATTTGCAAACTTCATATAGCAAGGCACCTTGACTCACCGTCCTCCCAACTATTCTCACTCCTCTTCATTTCATGCTCATTGGTAGGGGATACATCAATGGCTAGTTGTACAGCATGCACATTGGCACCCACCACAACCCCATTGATAGCCATAGTGCCTCATGTTCAGCTTGTTGTCATCCCTGACACTACGAACATGAAAATGGGAAAGAATAAGCTGAATGAACACATTTATTTAAATTTCATTAGCAATCATTATGGTAATTAACAATTCAATAGTTTAATTCCATTGTTGACCAATAAAAAGCAGTCATAGTTCTAAATAGTGACTATGCAGATCTTCATGAAATAATAGTGTCAAGAACAAACTTATGTCTGCATGGGACTAGAATTTTTGTGTTCATCTCACAACTTTAGAAGCTAACGTGGTATTCCAAGAACTAGGAGGACCAGCCAAGCCTTTTATATACCTAAAATAGGCTAAAACTCTACCAAAAATATTTGGGTACACACAAACATATTCATAGATATATAAAAATAATAATTATAGACATGAACAAACATGAATCTAAGTTGATAGTCATACAACTTCAAAAAATATCAAAAAGATGGCCAGTAATGATGTTAAGAGAGAGTGTGTGTTTGCAAAAATAAAATGTTTCAATAAAATTAAAGATAATAGAAGCTCAGCCTCCTTTGATCCAGCTAAGATCAGTATAGATGGGACCCATCCATAGGAAGTACCGTGGAAATGTCTTAAGGGTTTGAATCAGAGTTTTTTTATGCCTCTCACATCAAATGTCCTACAAAGATTCATGATTAGGTTAATTGGCAAAGCAAAGAACAAAACCAGAATAAAGAAAAATGATACCTCTAAAAAAATCTCATCTTGTTTAGCAATACATAAACAAAAATCAAAAATTATTCAGAAATAATAATGATACAAAATAATCCTGATTATTAGTTGGTGCATTTGTGCCAGCCTCTCCTACATAGTTTTGCAGTTGGATCTTGAAATGCTATCTATTGCATCAATGCTGCTAATTATGACTCCATATAGTACATCTGCTGTTGCATTAAATTTTTAATTTCTTTCATCTCATCATGCATTTTTTTCATCTTATCTTTCATTTCTTTAATTTATTGCATTTTTTCGTTCAGATGATTAATCTACACATATATCTCCTTTGATTTTCTTCATTTCTTTTTTCAAATGAGATATCTCGTCATCCTTCTGTTTCATTTTGGTCTCCATAACTTCAAAACTTTTATTTGTTTCCATTACTTTTTGTTCGACCACCTCATCCACCTTTGTTGTGACAATTGAATTAGAAGCATGACTACTACAACAAAATTTCAGTCCCTTCAAGCCGATGCCATACACTCACTGCTTCTTATGACCTTCTATGGTATCCAAATAGATATGATCAAAGTCAATTGGTTGAAGATCCATAGAACCCTCAACATGTTGAGAAGCAATTGTCACACTTTCCTTCATGAGTTCTTGTGATAAAATAGAGAAAAATACTATTCTAGATGTACATAAAATAAATTTAATATTTTGCATTTAAATAAATTTAATATTTTATGATACTATAGTATCATAAAATCTTATTAATATAATAGATTCTTACGGTAATTATCTGAGACTCTTTATCAACAAACTGAAAATCGGCTTTCTTTACATGCATCTTCCTGAAAATCTCATAAAAAATAGGATCAGGACCCAATTCTCCAGCCTATAGTATGTATTTATTAAGTTAAAAAATAACAAATATTAAATAATTTTAACAAAATTAATAAAACCATATACAAATTTGATTTATTTGGACTATTAGGATAACCACTAAATATATAAATATTTTAAATTTTAAAATTGTACCAAATATCCAGCATGCTCGATGCTCAACGTTGACCCTCCTATGTGGCAAGACATTTCTATACCTAGTCCTACTAATCTTTAGAGATAAAAAAATATTTTTGGCTCTAAAGATCAGCTCGGATTGGGGGTACTTTAGAGATAAATTTAACTCAATTATTTAGTTCTTATAAAGTTCAATAGGGGCGAATATCTCTGTATTTATCTTTAAATATCAATTTATTTTCATTTAAATATTATGAAAAATTAGTAATTTTTTTTTCATAATTTAAAATTTTTAAATTTGTTAGTAATTATTTTTTAAAATATTTCCTTTATGCATAAAAATATTTTTTATAGTTAAAATAATATTAATATTTATTATTTTTTTCATTAATTATTATATTTTATTATACAATGTATTATTGAATCTTTTTATTAGTAAAAATTTTAATAGTTATTGTAGTATATATTAATAGTATTGTAGTCTTTATTAATATTAAATTTTTTGTATTTATATATTTTTTAAATTATTTGTTTATAGTAACCTATTTTTATAATTATACAAAGAGAATATGACCCTAAAGGATCGCTCATCAATAGAAAAATGAATACGTATCTTTAATATACAAAATAAAATAAAAAATTAAAATAAATAATATATAAAAAAATTAAATCATTAAAAATTAGTGATAAAAATTATCCTCAGCCTAAATAGTTAGGGTAAAATCCTTAGCTGAATGGATATATTTTGTGAAAAATAAAATTTAAGGAATAATCACTTGCAATAAAATATAAAAAGTAAAAAAAATTCAGATAATTATTTAGCGATAGATTTAGTCTCAAATTAATTAGATAGGGATATACCATCACTAAATTCTGTTTTTTATTTTGTGTAGAAATCTACAAAAATATTAGCAACAAAAAATTTTGAATCAAACATTTCCATTACTAATCCATCACTAATCTGTTGCAAAATTTTAATTTAATGTAAAATCAAAAATTATTTGATATTCCCTAGCTAATCCCTCGATAATTAGGTAGGGATTTTATCCCTAGCCAAATTTCCAAGCTAAATTGATATTTTCTTGTTGTGGATATAGTTATATAGATAGATAGACAAATACATTGATAGATAGATAGATAGATAAAAATAGATATATAGATAGATTGATTGATAGTTAGATAGATAGCTAGATAGGAATTTAGATAGATAGATTGATAGATAGATTGACAAAAAGATTGATAGACAGATTGATGGACAGATTGATTGTTGATAGATAGATTAATAGAAAGATAGATAAACACATAGATAGACATATAGATATACAAATAGATAGAGAGATAAATATACAGATAGATAGATAGATAGACAAATTGAAAAATAGAAAGATAGAAGGATAGATAGACATATAAATATAGACAAATAGATAGGTAGATAGATAGGTATGTCAATAGACAGACAGACAGATAGATAGACATATTGATAAATATATAGATAGATAAAGAAATAGATAAAAAGATAGATAGACATATAGATAGATAGAGCAATAGACAAAAAGTTAGACAAAAAGATAAATAGATAGTTAGAAAGATATATAAATAGTGAGATAAACTAAAAGACAAATTAATATACAGATAGATAGACAAATAGATAGATAATTAGATAAAAAATAGACAAATAGATAACCATATAGATAGATTGATAAATAGATAGTTATATCGATAGATAGATAGACAGATAGATAGACAGATAGATAGACAGATAGATAGACAGATAGATAGACAGATAGACAAATAGACAAACAAATAGATAGACAAATAGATAGACAAATAGATAGATAGATATATAGATAGATAGATATACATATAGATAGAATGATAGATAGAATGACAAATAGAAAGATTGACCGATAGATAGATATATATATATATATATATAAAGAGTGATAGATAGAGAGATAGAATGATAGAAAAATCAATAGATAGATAGTTAGATAGACAAATAGATAGAAAAATAGATTTGTAGATATATAGTTAAGATAGAAAGATAGATTGATAGAAAGATTTATTGACAGATTGATAGAAATATAGATAGACAAATTGATAGATAGATATATAGACAAATAGATAGACAGATATATAGATTGATAGATTGATATATTTTTAAAAAGATTGATATATACAATGATAGATAGATTGATAGACAGATTTATAAACAAATTAATAGACTAGTAGATAGATATATATATCGACAGAAAGATAGATAATTGATAGAAAGATAGATTCAAAGATAGATAGATAGATAAAGATATTAGATTGATAGAGATATATATATATAGATAGATATACAGATAAATAGAAAAAGAGATAAAGAGACAGAAAGACATATAGATACATAAATAGATAGAAAGATAAATAGATAGACAAATAGATAAACAGATTGATAGATAAATAGATAGAAAGATAGATAGATAGACAAATAGATAAATAGATAGATAGATAAACAAATAGATAGATTAATAGATAGATAGACATATTAATAGATAGATAGGTAGACAGATAGATTGACACATAGATATGTAGATAGGTTGAAAGACAAATAGATAGATAGATTAATAGATAGATTGATACATAGATTGATAGGTAGATTTATAGAAAGATTGTTAGAAATATTAATAGATAGATAGATAGTCAGATCGATAGATAAAAAGATAGATAAATAGATAAATAGATAGACATATAGATAAATAGATAGATAGATAGATAGATATATAGAAAGATAGACATATAGATATATTGATAAATATAGAGAAAGAGAGAAAACTAGATAGATATATAGATAGGTAGATAAATAAAAAGAAATAAAGATAAACATATAGATTATTTTATTGATACACAGATCGATAGGTAGATAGATAGATAGACAGGCAGACCGATTGAAAGATAGATAGATATAAAGATATATAGATATAAAGATAGATAGATAGATAGACAAATAGATAGATATATAGATAGAAAGATAAAGAAATACATATACAGATTGATAGATAGATAACAAACAAACATATAGATAGATAGATAGATAGAAGTGATAGATAGATAGATAGAAGTGATAGATAGATATATAGATTGATTGATTGATTGAGAGATAAATAGACAGACAGATAGAATGATTGATTGATAGTTTGACAGACAAATAGATAAATATACAAATTGTTTGATTGATAGATATATATAAAGACTAATAGATTAATAGATAGAATGATAAATATCTATACTGATAGATAGTCAGATAAATATAGAAAAAAATAGATGGATAGATAGATTGATTATTAATAGATTAATAGATAAATTAATAGAGAGATTGATAGATAGATAGATAGATTAGTAGACATCGAAATAAAAAGATAGATAGAAAGAAAGATTGATTGATTGGTAGAGAGATAGATAGATTGATAGATTGATATATTAATAAAGAGTTTGATAGATAGATTGATATAGAGATTGATAGATTGATTGATAGAAAAATAAAATGAAAGATAGATAGAGGAAAAGATAGTCAAATAGAAAAACATATAAATAGATAGATAGATGGACGGATAGATAGATTGATAGATAAATAGATATAAAGATAGATAAATAGATAGTTAGATAGTTAGATAGATTATTAGACAAAGAGATAAATATATAGATAGATAGACATATAAATAGATAGATAGATAGATAGATAAATAGATAGACATATAGATTGATTGATTGATAGTAATTTTGATTTATTATTGACTGATAGATAAATAGATTGATAGATAGAGAACTAGATAGACAGATAGATAGACAAATTGATAGATATAGATAGATTGATTGATAGACAGAGAGATATATATATATATATATATAGTTAGATATATAATTTGATAGATTGATTGACAAAGAGATTGAAAGAAAGATAGATATACAGATATATTATTAGATATATAGATAGAAAGATAGATAGATAGATAATTAAATAGACAAATTGATAAATAGATAGATAGATAGATAGATAGATACACATATAGATAAACAAATAGATAGAAAAACACACAAATAGTTAGATATATATATTGATAAAAAGATAAATAGATATACAGATAAAAATTTTGATAGATAGATTAATAGATAGATTGATTTAAAGATTGAAAGACAGATAGATAGATGGATTGCTAGATAGATTTATAGATAGATTGAAAAACAAAAGGATAGAAAGATAGATAAATATATATATAGACAGTGTTATACACATATTTAGACAAATAGAGATATATATAGTTATATAGATAGAAGAATAAATAGATAGATAGAAAGATAAATAGATAGACACATAGATAGATAGATAGATACAAAGATAGTTAAATAGTCAGATTAATAGACTGATAGATAGATAGATATATAAACATATACATAGATAATAATATAGATAGATTAATAAACAAAAAGATTGATAGAAAAATAACTAGATATATAGAAAAATATACAGATAGATAGTTAGATAGAAAGATATATAGATAGATAGATAGATAAACAAATAGATAGACAAATAGAGATGATATATAG
Organism: Sapria himalayana; assembly: GCA_029783825.1. Classification (NCBI taxonomy): domain Eukaryota; kingdom Viridiplantae; phylum Streptophyta; class Magnoliopsida; order Malpighiales; family Rafflesiaceae; genus Sapria; species Sapria himalayana. Next base: position 633,438 of record JAREIK010000306.1, on the reverse strand, counting down.
ATAGAAAGATAGATACATAGATAGATTAATAGACAAATTTATAGACAAATAGTTAGAAAGGTACATAGATAGATAGATCGATAAATATAAAGATAGATAGATAGATGTACATATAGATATATAAAATCGATAGTTGAAAAGACACATAGATAGATAGATAGATGTTTCTATAATTTTATCTACATTTATACCAATCTATCTACCTATCTTTCTATCTATCTATTTATCTATCTGTCTATATATCTTTCTTTCTATTGAGATGTTTATCTATATAGTTGTATAAATCTCTACCTATCTATTTTTATATTTGTCTAATTATATATATGTCTATCTATCTAGTTGTCTATCTAATATGTATATATATATTTCTATCTATCCGCCTATTTGTAGGGTAATCTACTTGTCTATCTATTTATATATCTATTTATTTATTGATCGATCTATCTAGATATCTATATATATTTCTATCTAACTTTATATATATCTATATATCTATCTATATCTACTATCTATCTATTTATCTTTCCTTCTTTATTTTTTTATTTCTTTATTTCTATCTATATATATATATATCTATCTATCTACCTATATATCAATTTTACGTATCAATTTGTATATCTATATATTTATCTATCAATCTAACTATTTATCTAACTGTCTATTTGTCTATCTATTATGTATCTGTCTATTTATCTATCTACAATATATATATCTATGTATATTTCTATATATCTATTTTTATATATAGCTATCTTTCTATCTATTTCTATCTATCTATATACATATCTCCCTATCTATCAATCTAGCTATTTATCAATCTGTCTATGTGTCTTTCTGTCTATATATCTATATGGTTGTCTATTTATTTGTCTTTCTTTATATATATCTATCTTTCTATCTTTCTATTTGTATGTCTATCTATTTATCTATTTATATGTCTCCCTATATATATATATATATATATATATATATATATATATATATATATATATATATTTCTATCTATCTATTTATCTCTCTATCTAAATATCATTCTATCAATCTATCTAGTTATTTATCTATTTATTTATTTATCTTTCTTGCTATGTATCTATCTATCTTCTTATCTATTTATCTATCTATCTACCTATATATCTATAAACCTATCGACATTTCTACCTATCTATATATCTATTTATCTATCTATTTTTTTTAATAAGTTTGTTTATTATTTATAGCCCTCTCTTTTGGCGGAGGAATACCGTTTGCACAAACTACTTCGACCCTTTACCCTTTTACATCCATTCCCCATTTCTAAGGACTAACAATCTTCCTAGCGCTATCGAAATAACATAAAAATCTAAGTAAGTCATCAATCTTAACTTTACTCTTTACTAAGTTGAGCTTCCTTCTTTTATCTTTCTAGCGATTCATGAAGCATCCTTCCTGTTTTTCTGATATCCACCCTTACTATGCTGTATATAACATATTTCCTGCATAAAATAACAAAAATATTTCCCACTTTGCGAAATTCCTTTAAACCTTGTTGCACATTTCTGCCGAACCTTTCCTCTTCTATCTATCCTAGGCCTTGTCCCTCTTTATTTTCCGATGTAGCTTTAGATTCGCATCTTGAGAGCCATTACCAAGCCACTTTGCAGCATCCTGATCTTTGCCGACCTCCTAGACTAGACACTTACCTCTCCTAGGACCTTTTATTTAACACATAACACATGATTCTAAAAATTTCAGACTTCTAAACCCTCTATACATGATTTAAACGCTTATGAAATACATAACACATGACTTGACAAAACTTTTACAGACTCTAGCTAGTTACAGACTACTTTTTATTCCAAAGAACATGATTTGATAACCCATTTAGTGCTTTCCTTCAAACACAAAAAAAACAGAAACATACCAAAGGAGCAGAAAATTCTAGCCCTTACCTTTTCGTTCCCTCATCTTTGTCTTGTGAGGTGATCCTTGCAGAGACAAAAATTACAGCAGCAACTGGATTTTCTGGTTGTCTATACAATGAACTTCACTGTTAACCTGCAGAGACAGATTCCCCTGCACAGAAGCTACCACAATACCACAGCTTATATTCTTATAATTTTCATATTCTATTTTTCATATTCTATTTTCATATTCTTATAATTTTCAGATTCCCCTACACAGCAGCTACTGGATTTTCATATTCTATTTTTTTTGTTAATACTACCCTTCCTAAATCTTAAATAAGGGAAGGCCTTCCTGTCCAATTTTGCTAATCCTTTTATTTTTTCTGGCATCAAAACCTCATCAAATTCATGTTCTCCTCTTATCGAACCTAATCTTGCAAGGCTATTCGCCAAAGTATTGGCTTCTCTATATATATATGTAAGATTGATGCATTAAGCACTTTAGTGAGGTTCAAAATAATTTCCATTTATTCCTCATACCTCCAAAGAATTATTTTTCCACTTAGTAAATCTACCAAAAGCATAGAGTCTACTTGAATTTGTATATTTTCTAAATCTAATTTTTTACAGACATTTAATCCTATATTCAAAGCTTTTATCTCCGAGTGGAGAGCTGAGAATGCTTCTGTAGCTGATGTAAATGCTTTTATCACATACCCGTTTAGGTCCCTTATTACCCCCCCTCCACCTGCTATACCAGTGTCCCTATTGAAGCTACCATCCGTGTTTAATGATATTTTACCTTTCGGAGGCCTATTCCAACTTATACTTTTTACCCATCCTTATTTCGTATTTATAATAGCGAGGCCCCAGAACATTCTAGCTACCTTATTTAAACAAGAACCATCAACTTTTATAGGGTTTATACTTTATATATTCCTAATTTCTTTAATTATATCTTTTATAATTTCATTTGAATTCATTCTTATACCCTCAAATTTACTCTTATTACGAGCTTTCCATAGGCACCATATTGCTATATGAGGTAGATTCTGAGTGAGCCAATTTTTGACGTAATTACTAGAGTTTACATTCCCCCAACTCTTAATTCTATCAATTATTCTATCCTCTTTTTTACTTATTTGTATCTGGTCTCCTAATTCCCTCCAGACTACTGCAGCGATTCTTCCACTTGAAAGTAGATGATCCATTGATTCTTCTTCTGCAAAGCAACATTCACATCTGGAGGCCATTTTAACACCTTTTCTTTTCACATTAGTGTCTAGAGGCAGTGCATTTACCAGGACTTTCCATGCCAGTGAGCACATTTTCAGTGGAATACCTGTTCTCCAGGCCCATTTAAATAAAGACTGCACAGGTTTTTTCCTTCTTCTCAATTCTTTTGCTGACTTTAACATAAAATTACCTTGTCGATTAAGGGTCCATTTCCATCCCGATTTTTTCAGTAATGAGTGAGCGTCAACTATTTCCTTTTGTTTTTCCAATGCTTTCCAGCAATTTGATTTCTACTTAACGCGATTGTGTTCTTGTTCTAGATATTTTGCTCGCATATATTTTGCCCAGAGGGAATCCTTTTCTTTTATCCTCCACCAACCTTTGCAGTCCCAGGCAGCTGCCATGTCCTGTAAATCAATGATGCCTAACCCTGCTTCCGCTTTAGGATAACAGATGTCTTTCCAATTTTTCCAGTGAATTTTCTGTTTTACGTTCTTTTTATCCCATAAAAAATTTGCCATTTCCATCTCTAGTTTATTAGTAAATTTCTTAGGTGGGTGTATGACATGATATAATATGTACCAGTGTACTTTGAAGAACATGGGAGATTAATGTAATCCTCCCACCAAATCCTAATAGATCTACTTTCCAACATGCTATTTTCCTTCTCGTTTTATCATGTAAAGGCATTAGATAATTTTCTTTCAGCCTTCCTTCATATATCGGACAACCTAAATATACTAAAACATCTTTTTTATGTTTAAAACCTGTTATGTTTTTAATTTTTTTTGCCACTTTTTCGGAAGATTTTTTTGCTAACATAAATTGACTTTTATCCTTATTAAGGGCTTGTCCTGTTTCCTTATCAAATAATTGTAGAAGGTCCATCAGGTTTTTCAATGAACTTTTATTCGCATTTGTGAAAATGATAATATCATCTGCATAAGCTAAACAACTTATTCTTGGAGTGTTTTTTGGCTGTCTAAAGGGGATTATTTTGCCATCTGACATTCTTTTATTTAAATTAACAATTAATAATTCTAAGTACATATCAAATAATAAAGGTGATAATGGGTCCCCCTGTCTCAAGCTACATATTGGTTTGAACTCTTCTCCTTTCATTCTATTTACAATAATTCTAACCCAAACGCTTGTTACACATCTATATATTAAATCAATACATGTTTTAGAGAAACCAAATTTTCTCATAACGAAACATAGTGTATTCCATTCTACTCTATCAAATACCTTAGATAAATCTAGCTTAACTACTAAGTTACTTCCCCTCGTTTTAAATGCTATTTCTTTCATTATTTCTGATGCTAATCTAATATTTTCAATCATTAATCTATTCTTAACAAATCCTGTTTGTTCTTGTGATATTATAAATGGTAAAATATTACTAAGTCTATTTTGAATAATTTTAGCAAGGGTCTTATAAATTGCTTTACATAAACTTATAGGCCTAAAATCCTCACATTTTTGAGGTGATTTTTTTTTGGGGATTAGTACTATGAAAGAGTTTGCCCATGCCTTAGGAATGTCCACGCCTACAAAAAAACTGGCAATTGCAGGAACCATATCTTTTTTGAGAATGAGCCAGTTTAATTGAAAAAAATAATTATTCCAGCCATCTGACCCTACTGCACTATCCTTATCCAGATCAAACACTACATTTTTAATCTCTTCTTCCTCCGGGATCTTCTCCATCATTTGATTTTGTTCTAATGAGATGACTGTGTTGATCCCATCCATTAATGAGTTTCATACGTGGGGAGCCTGTCTGCATAGATGGCTTTTAAAAATTTCCTCAAAGAGGAATCCTATTTGCTTGTCTTCTTCAACCCATATTCCCTCATTAGTTTTAATGCCCTTGATTTTATTTTTTTTGAGCCTTTATTTTGCACATGTTGTGAAAAAACTTAGTGTTTCTATCTCCATCTTTCAAGCATTTAATTTTTGAACACTATTTCCAGTATACTTCCTCCATATGCAACTTAAGCCTCAAGTCCCCTTTAGCCTTATTTAGTTCCTGTCTCTTTACCTCTGTGTTATTATTATCGTATTCTAATTCCAGTTTTTCTACTTTTTCGTCTTCTTGCTTTATTATTTGATTTAGATTTCCGAAGACTTCTTTATTCCATATTTTTAGACATTTTTTTAATCTATGAAGCTTAACCATTAATACTTGCATCGGTTTCCCCATTGCTGGTTTCATCCAAGATTCAGTTACCAGTTTTTCAAAGCTAGCGTGCTTTTCCCACATATTATGAAATTTAAAGTTACCTGATACTCAGTTATTCTTATAGATTGTAATAAGCAATGGGAAATGATCCAAACAGGTTCTATTTAGTTGTCTTAACCCTGTAACCCCATGCAAAGCTACCCACTTAGCATTACATAGTACTCTGTCCAGTCTAGCCCAAATTGTGTTTCTTTTACTCTGGTTGTTACACCAAGTGTAACTTGAACCTGTGAAATCTATTTCCATTAATTTCGAGTTTGAGATCGCCTCATTAAATTGTGTCATTGCTATTGGATCTGGGGTTTTACCTCCTTTTTTTCTTGATTTCTCCTGATTATATTAAAATCACCTTTTATAATCCATGGTGCATTCCTAGATGCGATATTCTGCATTTCCTCCCACAGTGCTAACCTTGATTTTTTATCATTTTTAGCATATACAACCGATACTATTTCATCTGTTTCTTTATTTATTTTAAAATGTACTACCTGATCTGTATCTTTTAAAATTTCAATGTCCAAATAATTATGCCACATTATCCAGAGTTTACTATTTATATTAGCATATGCATTGTTAAACCCTAGTTTTTGGCTGTAGTTGATTAATTGATCCTTCTGGATCATATGTTCCGCAATGGCTACAAGAGAAATTTTATAAGTTTTAATTAATTGTTTTAACCTATTTATCGAGGGATTATTAGCAACCCCTCTTATGTTCCAATAAAGGTATCTATCCATTAATTCCTAGCTTAGTTTGGGATCTAGTTGTACACTTAGTCTCATATTTTATGTTTAATTGTTTTTTCTTATTCCTTGGGGTTTTAATTGCATTCGAGTTTACTTGTATTTTTTCATAATATTTATCCTGCCACCCAAGCTGCATTGCCATTATTTTTATGGCTTCCTTGGCTTGAGTTCTAGTGAGCTTTGTCCAATCTTCCTCATAAATATCCAAATTATCCTTCCCCTTTTCTATATAGAATGCATGTTCCTCTTCTTCTCTACCTATTGAAGGACAACTAAACACCTCTGCATCTTCCTCTGGGAAATCCAAGAGGTCATCCTCTAACCAGTTATAGTCCTCCAGTTTTTCTTTTAAAATTATTCTGGTTTTTATTTTCTTGTTCATCTTTTTTCTACCCCTCACCTCCTCCCATTTTTCTCCCTCCCCTAGCTTATCTCCTTCCTCCATGCTTCCATCATGATAAACTCTATTACTAGCCTCTCCCTCTCCTAATAACTTACTCACTTTCTCTCTCATATACTCCCCTTATTTTTCCATTAAACCTGCCTCTATTAGAGGTTTTTCACTAGCCCCTCCCTCCTTCCTAATCCATCTTTCCACCATTCTTTTTCTACCTTCTAACCCTTGCACAATTTTGGATTGTTCTGTGCCCATCTTACACACCCCCGATTCGTGCCCAAGTCTCTAACATTTTATGCAATAAGCAGACAGATTTTCGGGAATAGCAGGTTGCCAAAATCCATTATTTTGCCCATCCTCTCCATTACCGATCCAGATCAAATTAGGTGGCTGAGTGAGTAGGTTACACTCAACACACACGCAAGCCTTGCTTGGCCTTGTCATAGAAATAGTAGCTTCATCAGGAATTACAGGTTTACCCAAACAAGATGAAATTGTGTAGAGAGATTGTGAGTTAAACAAATATAATGGGAGATTCGGTAAGGAAAACCATACCGGGGCTAAAGGCACCTCCTCTAGTGGACTTAACTCCTTCGTCCACCTCAAAACACGCATAGGAAAGCCATTAACTTGCCACAGACCTCTATGCCATAAGCGGTAGAAGTCCTCAATCATAAAACACTGCAGGAAGACGTGCTTCGCGTCATAGTCAGCTAGCTTCACCCTTCCCGTAAGCTTTAACGAGGAGATAAACTATTGTATTTCCTTTGGGCGAGGCCTTCCATGTGAAAACTTACCAATAAGCATATATTCAAAGGGCTCCATGAATTTGCGCATCTCCTTTGTTGAAAAAAAAATCATGGGACTCCCGTGTTTGTTACCGAAGCAGCATGAAGGAGGCACAGGCTCTCTTAGTATCGATGAAACGACTTATTGTTTAGTAATAAGTCTTTTTGCTCCATATTTAGCTTGAGAGAAGCTTGATTCGGGCAGCAATGGCGAGATTCTCTCTCTAAGATTAGGGATTTTCTCTCTCTACGAGCTTGAGAGCTTGAAGAAAGTATATGTATATTTATCTATCTATATTTCTATCTATCTATCTATCTATCTATATGTTTATCTATGTAGTATAAATATGTACCTATCTATTTATCCAACTGTCTGTCTATCTCATTGAATATATGTCTCTCTATTTTGTTATCTATATAATATGTATATATATATTTTTATCTAGTTGTCTATTTCTAGGTATATCTACTTCTATATCTATTTATATATCTATATATCTATCTATCGATCTATCTATATATCGATATTTCTATCAATCTAACTATATATCAATCAATCAATCTATCTATCTATCTAATATGTAATTATCTATCTGTCTAACTATCTATCTAACTATCTATCTATCTACTATATATGTATATATATATACATATATTTATCTATGTTTATTTATATATATCTATCTAACATATATCTATCTTTCTAGCTATATCTATCTATCTACCTATCTCCCTATCTATCAATCTATTTATTTGTCTATCTGTCAATGTGTCTATCTATCTATCTATCTATCTATATGTTTGTCTATTTATTTGTCTTTCTTTATATATATATATATCTGTTTGTATGTGTATCTATCTATCTATATATATTTATACCTATATATATATATATATATATATATCTATCTATCTCTCTATCTAAATATCTTTCTAATAATCTATCTATTTATAAATCTATTTATTTTATCTTTATGTGCTATCTATCTTCTTATCTATTTATCTATCTATCTACCTATATATCTATAAAGCTATCTACATTTCTACCTACCTACCTATCTATATATATATTTATCTATCTATCTATCTATCTATATGTTTATCAATATTGTAGTAAACTCTTTACCTATCTATCTGTCTATCTATCTATCTATCTATTTGTCTTTATATCTATCTATCTAGTTGTATATCTAATATGTATACAAATATATTTCTATCTATCTGCCTATTTATAGGTCTATCTACTTGTCTATATATATATATATATATATATATATATATCAATCTATCTAATATATAGTTATCTATCTATATTTCTTTCGTCCTTTCTATATATCTATCTAATTATCTATCTATCTATTTGCCTGTCTATCTATCTATCTAACTAACTATCTATCAATCTATCAATCTATCAATTTATCTAGCTATATATCAATCAATTTATATCGCTATCTATCTATCTATCATTCTATCAATCGATCAATCTATCTATCATTCTATCAATCAATCAATCTATCTATCATTCTATCAATCAATCTATCTATCTATGTATTTTTATCTATCTCTCTATCTATCTATCTATATATCTATCTGTCTATCTATCTATATCTTTATATGACTTTTTATCTAGTTGTTTATATATATATATATATATATATATATATATATATATATATATATCTATATATATCTATATATCTATATATATCTAATTATGTATCTTTCTTTCTATCTAATTATAATAATGTTTATCTATCTATCTGTCTATATATATATATATATTTATATTTCTTTTTGTTTCTATCTTTTATTCTATCTATATTTCTATTTATCTATCTATTTATCTATTTATATATCTATCTATCTTTCATTCTTTCTTTGGATCTATTTATCTATCTATATATATGACTATTTATATATTTATCTATCTATATATCTATATACCTTCCTATCTATCAATCTATCAATCTATCAATTTATGCATCTGTCTATCTTACTATGTTTCTATATATCTATTTGTCTATTTTTCTATATATCTATCTAACTATCTATCTATTGATATATTTGTCTATCATTATAACTATTTATCTGTCTTTCTATCTAACTATCTATCTATCCATGTTTCTATTTGTTTATGTCTATCTGTCTATCTATCTAGCTATATATCATTCTATCTTTCTTTATATATATCTGTCTCTCTATTTGTCTATCTCTCTATTTATATCTTTGTTTCTATATCTATCTATCTACCTCTCTATTTATCTTTCTATCTCTCTAACTAACTAACTATCTGTCTATCAATCTATTTGTCTTTATATCTGTCTATCTATCTATCTATCTATTTTTCTATCTTTTTATCTATCTATCTATATATATTTATCTGTATGTTTTTTAATCTATTTACGTATCTTTTTATGTATAAGTAGTTATACATAAATATAAACAATGTTATAAAAAAATTTTTTGCTTTAATTTTATATTAATACATAAATGTAAATATATTTACAAATCTAGTTATATATAATAATATAGACATTTTTTTAGTTATACAAATATTTATATATAGTTATACATATATAGTTTAAAATATTGTTGTATGTTGTTATACATGTAATTATAAATATTGTTACATGTGGTTATACATTTAGTAACACATATAATTATACATATATTTATACATGTATGTTTATATATTTGTTAATTTAATTTCATATATTTATACATATAGTAATGTATAGGTATAGATAACTAAAATACTTTTTTATATACTACTATTTACAAATATATATCAAATATAAGCAGAAAATTTAATATTTAAATATAATTATGCATAAACTTTTAATGTCATACACATAGTAAAATACAATTATTTATATTTATATATTATTTTACATATAATATATATAGTTATAAATAGTTATATATAATTAAACATATTGTTATATATAGATATATTCATACAAGTAGTAATAAGTAGTTTCAGTAGAAAGATGCAAGCATCCTCGCCATCAATGCTGAGATATTAGCTTTAAGAGAGGGAATTAAGTTATGTAGAAACTTAGAAATTAAAAATATAGATATTCAAATAGATTCAAAAATTGTATTAAATTTAATCACAAAGCAGACAAAGATGTGGAAATATGAAGATGACATAGAGGATATTCTTCATGATATGAACTCTCTAAACTTTTCTATAAAGCACATTTTGAGAGAAGCGAATGCATTATCAGATATATTAGCTAAAGAGGGGAGAAAGAAAGGTGATCAGGAATATAATGAAGAGAATTTACCAAAAAAATTTACTGGAATTTTAAAACTGGATAGTAAGGATTTTCCTTATATTAGAAAGACTAAAAATATTAATTAGAACTTGCCGATCAAATAGGCAAACATGATTGCATAATGGATCACCCTGATCCTAAGGGGTGATCGATATAAGTGGGTAAGGCTATCACAAAAGGGATAAGGTAAGTGGCTTTTGCATGCGTGGATTTTATGTTTTTTTTCTATAGGTAGAAATGAAAGAAGAAACCAAAACTAAGTTGAAAAAACATTAGGGGGTTGGCTCGGGAAAAGGTAATGGATGTATAGATATGTAGTCTTTTCTGTAGGTATATATGTACTCAATATCAAATTTGCACAAGGCAACCTTCAGTCCTTAGCTCTGTGGATGATACTATATGGAAGGCTAGATATCTGTTTAAATGTTATTTCTAGAAGTCTGTATTATATTGAGTCTGGTTACTAGAAGTCTGTGTTATTGCTGGAAGTCTGTATTTATTAAGTGTGTGTTGCTAGAAGTCTGTTTTTTTAAAGTGTGTTGCTGGAAGTATGTTTCTGGAAGTTTGCTAGAAGTCTGTAATATACATGTGTCAAGGTGTAGCCTATAAAAGTTAAAGAAGACATGAGGTGAATAAAGGGCAAAAAGATGGAAGAAGGCAGAGCACTCCAAACAACTTGAACATCAATGGATCGGTTTCTGAAGTATCAAGCCAATAGCTAATTTGGTTTGTATATGGAAGGGTGGATAAAGGGTTCAGTTACGTGTATGATACATTTGATCTTGTGCAGGGTAGAAAACTTGCAGGTGAAGGGCCAATCTGGATATAATTAGCAGCAATCAACAATAAACACTTGGGAGGATAGCCACTAAAAATTCTCAAAGACCTTGTTCAAGGCACGAGATAACTCAAGACTCGAGCTAGTTGGAAAACACTGTAGGGAGAGTCAAAGATGTAGATTTAAAAGATACAAGACATTAGAGAAGCACAGAAACATAAAAAGAAGCAAGATAAAGTTTATTATACTCATTGAAAGATTGTGAAAGCAAGACAATGGATTAGCTACCATCATAAAGTTAGCCATTAACATTCATAATGAATACTTCCTTGCACAAAAAGGCAAAGATAAGAGATATATAATAACATAATCATAGCACAAATAAGATTACATTTTATTAGATTGGTGAAATGTGATTTATCTTTATTTGAAGAATGGGTTTAAAAGGGTTAAGGGTAGATGATAGTTTGTATTAACGGTATTCCTCCGCCAAAAGAGAGGGTTATTATTAATAAAATATAACTTTATTAAAAAAAAGTAGTAATAAGTAGTTATACATAAATATAAACAATGTTATAAACAAATTTTTTGCTTTAATTATATTTATACATAAATGTATATATACTTACATTTATAGTTATATATAATTATATAGACATTTATTTAGTTATACAAATATTTATATATAGTTATACTCATTTAGTTTAACATAATGTTGTATGTTGTTATACATGTAATTATAAATATTGTTACATGTTATTATACATATAGTTACACATATAGTTAAATGTATATTTATACATGCAAGTTTATATATTTGTTATATTAATTTTATATATTTATACATATAGTTATGTATAGGTATAGATATAGTAAAATAATTTTTTATATACTACTATATACAAATATATATTAAATATAAGATGTAAATTTAATATTAAAATATAATTATGCATAAAACTTTTAAAGTTATACACATAGTAAGATACAATTATTTATAGTTATATATTATTTTACATATAATATATATAATTATAAATAGTTATATATAATTAAACAAATATTTATATATAGATATATTTATACATGTAGTGATAAGTAGTTATACATAAATATAAACAATGATATAAACAAATATTTTAATTCAATTATATGAATACATATATGTATATAGAGTTACAAATATAATTATATTTAATTATATAGTTTTACATATTTATACAAATATTTATATATAGTTATACACATATAGTTATAAATATGTATGTATTTAATGATATAATTATATTTAACATTTATATAGGTATACATTTAGTAAAATATAATTATATATAGTTATATATTAATATACATATACTATTTTTTTTAGAAATATAGTTATATAGAATTATAAATATAGTTATACATAATTATAATGTTACAAATTAGTTATATAAAGTTATAAATATAGTTATAAAAGTAGTTTAATTTATTATAAATATAGTTTAAAATACTTTTATATAAAATGGTATATTATTATATAATTGAATACGTGAATCTATATAATATTTGTGAATAAAATATTTTTATAAATGTTACTTATATTATTATATTTATATATAACACTTTTATAAATAATATATAGTATATATATCACATTTATATAAACATTATAAATATTCTATATTTATATAAAAAATAATATGTAATATAAATATTTCCAAAATTGTATAATCATTTAATATTACATAATTGTTATATAAGAAAATATATAAATGGATAGTTTAATATAAATTTTGTATAGATATTTATAAACATTAATACATATGTATAAATAATTATATATAACTTTATATGTTTATATAAATATATCAATGTGTATTTAAAATGTAATACATTTATATATATTAAAGTATAGATATTTATGCATAATATCATTCGATTATATAAATGTATAAAAGTTTATATATAAATATAAACAATTAATATTAAGATTATTCGAATGCAAACATCATGTAATTGAAATCAAAATCACTAAAACCTTAAAAATATAAATAGTAGATGTATACATTTTAAAAAATGAACAATTATAGTTTAATTAATTGTGTCGACTCAAAATCATATTAGATTAAATTAAATTGAAGCACAATTTAAAAAATTAGGAGGAGAAAAAAAAACCTAATACCTGAATATACTGAAATAATGAATTTCTGAATGTCTATATATAATTCAGAGAGACAGAAATGTGTATTAGATATTTCAAAAAGAAGAACAAAGAAATACTTACCTAAATTCAGAAGAAATATAAAATTTTTATCATTTCATGCTTATAGTCGGCTCTATTTTGGAAAAAAATGGAGTTTCGATGATTTTAGGTTATAATGACTTAGCATATGATTTTTTAAATCAAAAATTTAAAACATTGAATTTCCGACCAAAATTATGGTCGGCAAATGGTCGATTTGAAAAATCTATAAGTATTTGGTAATACACTTTTGTTCGTTAAAAGGTCGGTAATTAGTCGCTAATTTCTATTTGCTATTTCCATCCTAATTTACTGACAATTTCCGACCAAAAACATTTTGGTCAGAAGTTATGGTTGGTATTCGGTGGTTAAATGGTCAGTAATTACAGACCTAAATATTTGGTCGGTAGTTTGGTCGAAAATTATAACCTTAAAAATATATTGGATAACCGCTATATCGATCATTTTTAATGGTTATATTTTTTTGGTCGTTAAATGGTCGGTAATCTTTTGGGAATGTTTTTCTCTAATTCCCTTTTTATTTACAGACCATATTACTGACCAAATATATTTGGTAGGTAATATATGGTCGTTAGTTGGTCAGGAATTTCGTTGGAAGATTTTTCTCCAATGTGCCTCTTCAAATCTATAAATTAATCATGAATTAGTCGGTAATTACCAACCTATATATTTGGTCAGTAAATGGTCGGTATGTATAAAGCTATACATAATTTGAAAAAAGGCTATATCGACCAAGTATAATGCTAGGTTGTTAAATGATTCGTAATATATTCGATAACCACTCTACAAACTGATTACCGACCAAAAATATTTGATTGGTAATTATGGTGGGTCTTTGGTCGGTAAATTTTTTTTTTGTTTCTCTTTTTTGGTCGCTAACTGGTCGTATTTTGGACATCAATTAGCGATCGAATTTTTTGGTCAGTATTTTGGTAGGTATTATCGTAATTTATAGTAGTGATAGCATCGTTCATTAGTTTTTTTATTGTTGAATATTGCAGACCATACTCATTAATCCCAAGCCTTTTCTTAATAACTTGACTGTGAAGACGGTCATTGTAAAACTTAAGTGGGGAATGGAATACATAGGTGGGCTACCATGTGTTATTTTTCTGTGCATTGCATTTTTTTCTCATTTTTTTGGTTTCTTTCAAGTTTCTTTGCTTCGTTGGATTCCTTTATGAACCTACAGGTGTGCAAAAATTCAATACCATGCAGCCCGTTGTCATTTCAACTTCCATTTCTATTTTGTTTGGTACTTTCTAACTTTCTTTTAATTATCCATGGACTGATGCGTGAAACTAGGCAAAATAGAAGATTATGCTGATGAGCAGTTTACTAGAAAACTTGGAAAAATCTTGATATGATAATTTAAAAATAAGCTCATGATTATCTTGTTATGTGAAATTTCTAGCTAATGGCAGTTGGTGTTGCAAGCACTAGTCTATCTATTTATCAGTGACATAGTATTTTGTTCTTTATTATTTGTAAATGTAGTATGTTATGCTCCATATGCAAGTGTAACAATTTTATCTATCTGCGTGGAGTACCAGAAAAAAATAACTAGAAGATGTTGGCCTTGGAGGGACATGCTCAGGTGCTAGAGCAGTATGCGGTTCTTGAGAAGCTAGGGGAAAGAAAACAATATTAATTTCACATATAGATTAAATTTTATGCACTGTCATTAGATACATTAATGCAGAATAAGATGTAATCAAGTTTTTTTATGTTTCTATTTTAATTGTTAAACATATTGTATCAAATTATTTTATTAATTGATTTTATTTATTTAAAATTATAAATAATGGTTTATAATTTATGTTATTATTAAATTTAATTTAAAAATTTAAAAATATGTAATTAAATTTTATGTAAAAAATTAAAAATATGAAATAATTTTGGAATGAAAATAGCTAGGGATTTTTTTTCCTCTCTAATTTAGCTAAGGAATTTTCCCTCGCTATTTTAGCTAGGGATTTCTTTTCATGCTAATTTAGCTAGGGAATATTTTCCTTGTAAATTTTAGCGATAAGCACTATAGCTTGGGAAATGTTCCATCATTATTCCATCATTATATACAATTTAGCGACGAAAAAAAAATTTAGCAAAGAAATTTTCCCTAGCTATTTGTGATTTTTCTTGTTGCATGTCTATCTTTCTATCTGTTATTCTTTCTATGTTTCTAAATTCCTATCTTTATATCTACCTATCTATAAATCTATCTATATTCAAGTCTATATCTTTATATGTTTGTATGTCTATTTGTCAATCTATCTATTTGTCTATCTGTCTATGTGTCAATCTGTGTATTTTTCTATCTTTCTATATATCAATCTATCTATTTGTCTATCTATCTATCTATCAACTATTTATCTGTCATAATGTGTATCTATAAATGTGTATTTCTATTTATCTATCTATCTGTTAATCTATTTTTCTATAAATATGACTATCCATCTATTTGGTATATCTATCTATCTATCTATATGTCAATTTGTAAATTTGCCTATGTGTCAATTTTCCAAACTAACTATTTGTCTATTTGTTTATCTATGCATCTCCTTATCTATCTATCTGTCTATAAACTTATCTGCATATAAGTATGTATACCTATCTATCTATCTGTTAGTCTGTCTATCTTTCTCTATGTATATCTATCTATATGTCTATCTATCTAATTGTCTATCTATCTATCTATCTTTCAATCTATAAACATGTCTATCTATCTACCAATCAATCTATCTATCTATTTATCGAATTATCTATCTATTTTTCAATGTGTCTATTTATCTATGAATCAATCATTCTATCTATCTATCTTTCTATCTGTCTATCAACCTATCTAACTATCTGACTAAATGATGATATAACTATCTAATTATCTATATATATATATATATATATTTATCTATCTATCTATTTATCTCTCTATCTCTCTATGTATTTATCTATATATCAATCTATCAATTCATCAATATATATATCGATCTTCCTATTTATTTACATATCTATCTATCTATCTATCTATATATCTGTCTATCTAACTATTTATCTATCTATTTGTCTATATATCTATCTATCTTTCCTATATGTCTATCTATATATAGGTCTATCTATCTATCAATTTATCAATATATCTATCTATTTTTCTTTCTATGTATCTATCTATCTATATATCTATCTATATCTCTCTACCTAACTATCTATCTAACTATCTATCTATTTATGTATCATATATATACCTAACTATCTATAAATATATCTATCTATTAATTTTTCTATATATA